>SJYO01050544.1:386494-568477 GCA_006410555.1 Capra ibex
ACTTTTTCAACCGAATTTCGAGTTGTAAGTCTTTTGCTTCTAGTACCGTAGGCCAGGGTAGTGAAGTACCCTTTATCTACCCCTTTGTCACCTTTGTCACAGTCTGAAATAAAAAACCCCGAGGTCTTAGTGACGTCTACCACTAACGTCGGTACTTTAATTTACTGCGAATAAGGAACCTTCTTTTCAATACTGGTTGGATCTATCGCATAAGTTTTCGTCTCTGTAATGAAACGACTGATTCCAGGTAGATCAGTTCCGATACCAAAAAGGACACCAGTACATACCTACACTCTCAACCTGACACTTCTTCCGACTCACGGCTTCTTACCTACGAAAACTTGATACCACAACCTCTTCTGAGAACTCTCAGGGAACCTGACGTTCCTCTAGGTTGGTCAGGTAAGACTTCCTCTAGTTGGGACCCTAAAGAAACCTTCCTTACTCCGATTTCGACTTTGAGGTCATGAAACTGGTGGAGTACGCTTCTCAACTGACTAACCTTTTCTGAGAACTACAACCCTCCCTAACCCCCGTCCTCCTCTTTCCCTGCTGTCTCCTACTCTACCGACCTACCGCAGTGACTGAGCTACCTACACCCAGACTCACTGAGGTCCTCAACCACTACCTGTCCCTCCGGACCGCACGACGTGAAGTACCCCAGCGTCTCAGTCTGTGCTGACTCGCTGACTTGACTTGACTTGAGACTAGAATCAATCGCCGGATAAATAAAAACAAAGTGTCGAAATTATTAAATGTCATGGTACTTGAAGTGGGGAAAATCTCATGTGTTAGGTTACGGATAAGTAAATAATGGGTCTCCCCCAGGGGAGACGGGACCCGGGAAACCAGACGGGGGTTCGACCTGGAGAGAATGGACGACCCTACGAGAGACCGACCACCGGAAGGAAGGACAGCCCAGAAATCCCTTTCTCGTGTCCACGACAACGTCCGGGAACCCATTGTGGTACTTTACGAGGGGACCAAAATGGTCGGCCCCCCGTCCCCGCGACGAGAGACGAATCACACGACACGCAATGTCAAGGCTTCATTTAGGTAAGTCAAATATTTTTCCTCACTTCATGACTGAGGACGCTGACACACCCACGTGGAAGTCTTGTCTTTCGGTCTGACGTCTGGTGTGTGACGCACCGGGATAAGGGTACGTCAAAGTCTTTCCTTCGACATCTCTGCCCTGCACCGCTCGCCCTGTCCCGACACCGTCGACCTCCCGTCCCCGATGAACACGGGACTACTTTTACGGGGTTCTAACCGACACGACTCCCGACGTGCAATAGGAACTGACATAATTTTCGGTGGTCTAACTTGTGTGCTTCACCCACTTAAAATACATACCATACACTCTTTACAGAGTCATTCGACAATTTTTTTTTTTTCTTTGTGTGTCTTTGGAGTCGAGGACACACTCGTCCTGGCCGATATATTAATAGTCCCTAGACCACTCTCCCTTCTTCTCGGAAAGAGACCAATTCTTTATTTACCCGTTGTGTGCTACTTCCACACCCCGGAGTACAAGTCTTAATCACAGTTCCCAAACTCCTACCTCTGACGTCTCGAGACCCGACCCGTCCCGGAGACTCACCCCAGGGGCGACCTGACGCGTCCACGTGCGGGCGGACGCGTACGGGACCTCAGAGGACCCTGAGCCGGGGACGTGACTACGAGACTTCACCGGCGTCTCTCGGGCCCGGGAAGGACCACGCGCACGGGCACGGAGACCACGGGCACGGGCAGGGAGTCTCGGTCACGACGGAATCGAAGGGTAGCGCGTGTCGACGCCAGGCGGCCGGAGGGGAACACAAAGGGACCAGGAGGGGGCCGAGGCAGGTGTGTGGGTGTCCCTGTGCGTGTCTGTCTGCCCGGCTCAGGTCTAGACAGTAAGGCGGAGAACGTAAAATCCACTTTTAATGGTCAATTCTGGTCCAGTTCCCAATAATCTCTCATCCTGCGGGAGATTGTCACCCCGCCATTGTCCTCAATCGGACTGTCACCCGGAGCGGTGACTCAAACAAATCAAGGTCCAGGGTGCCCTTGACACCAAACACGGGCAAAGAGAATTTATGCCACGGATTCTCATTCCAGGACGGCACGAAATCGTTTGTCAAGGCACCAACACAAACCGACCGGCGGAACGAGTCTGCTCTTCCCCCGAAGGTCGACGGTCGTCGGGAAGACACGGTACGTAAACTTTGGGAGTACGTCCCAAAGACGAAATGGGGGACATTGAACATGAAGCGGATTTCACCAGGTCACGACCCGGGTTCCTCAAAGTCCTTGACCACGAGACCTCTAGGGGAACCAAGGCTTCATGCTGGGTACATTCACACCTAGACACACCGAAAATCGCCCAACGAGTACACTCACAGACGGCGAGGGACGGAAGGTGCAACACACCAATATACCAAGGAGACACCCTCCACGGACCACCACAAGACGTACCGACGTCGTTTACCCGGGCAGGACAGGGACGACAACAATTCGTTAGTGTCACCTTACAGTACGAAAATTTTTATTTCCACAATTGAATCTCGAGTCTCGTCGTTCCTCCTCCCTCGATTTAACGGGATCCCTGCGCGCCCCTCCGGACCGGCCCTCGACCACAGAGGACCCGGAATCTTCCTAACCAGTAAGGGACCACTCCTCTCTCCCTGCTCCGTCTCCCCCGTCGTCGTACCGTTCCCCACTCCCGTGCACTCGGAAGGCCTCGCCCCCCGGACCGAGGCGACCACCCCTCGCGCCCGTCGACGTCGGTCTGACCTTCCCCGTCTCGGGCCATCGGACCGGAACTGTAGCCACCGATCACGGGTCTCCCTTCAGGGACCCGACTGCAGAATCGGGTCTCTCCCGTACTCGACCTAAGGTGCCATCTTTCTACTCAGACGTCCTTACACCTTCCACCTGCCCTCCTCACCGGCGACCCCTCCGGCACTCCTGGACACAGACACACAACGGTCAGTGGGTGACCACAGAGGGACACTAAGGGTCCACGACTGGCGGAACGTCTTCCTGTCGTCCCTTTACCTCTTTCCTTCGGGCAGAGACGCCGTGACTACTCCGTCACCTGAGCACTAGTCGACCCTTCGTCCGAGGTGCACCGTGGACACATCGAAGTCCGCCTACGGGACCGTCGAGGCCTCCTGTCCCCGACAAAGGTGCAAACTAGGGATTACGACCTCAACCGGAATTTGTGTTGTGTTGTTTGCTTTTTTGTGAAAATTTCTTAATTTGGTTCCGATTCGGAATTCGAGTCACCCTACTCCCGGTACCGGTTGGTGACGTATAAGACGTACCAGATCTTTATCCCGTCGCCGGTTAAGGGAGGGGAGTAAAGTCGTTTTGAATTAATTTAACATTACGAAAATACAGTTGATGGTCTTTCATGTAATGTTAAAAAGCAATCGGTTCCACGTACTCTTTACAATAAACCCTCTGGAGTCTCTACCGTAACCGAGTGTAGATGTATAAAATCAGGTTTTCCCTGACGACTAAAATCAACGGCTCCATTAGGAAGGTCTCGGCGTCCAGTACAAAAACTTCGGACGGATGGTTTCTGTCGTCCTACCTTTCTGCCCGAGAGTCTCCTGTCGGCGACCATACACCCGAGGGGCTTGTGTGCGCTAGACTGGAAGTCCGACTGGAAAATGGTGCAACGGAACTGTTTTAAGGTCGTGGCCCCGACTGTCGCGTGCGAGTCCAAGACCCCCCACGGGGCGACAGGGTCTCTGGCGTGGGGGCAAACAGGTCGTCACCACCGAGTGGGTCTGGGACGTCGTCATCTCTGCCCGCAATCTCGTCTCGGACGGAGAGACTCGGTCCGCGCCCCCCCGTTCTGCGGGACGGGGACCGGTGGGTGGTCAAGGACCCTCCGGCCCGGTCGGGCGCACCCCGCCCGCGAGGAGGACGGGGACGTCCCGTCCACGGCAGGGACCCCACCACTGGGGGGGAGTGTGTCAGGTGAGTGTCCTACCGACACCCGTGGCCCCGCACTCGTCGTGCGCAGGTCGTCGGGTCAATCGAACAGTCCTTAAGAGTCGCAGGGGGGGTGAAGTAAGTGGTGGAAAAACAGGGTCGAAAAGGAACTGAGTAAACCGCTTGAAACGCAATTCTCGAAACGAATGGACTTAAGTCTCTGCACTTCTGGCAGCCGTACTTCTTCAGGTTTCCTGTCCGGGCAGGCGTGCCTGTGCCGAGGGTGCACACGTGTGCGGAGAGACCCCGCGAGCCCTCCGGTCCGGGTACCCGTGAACGGCGGGTCGGCGGGAAGAGTCGGTATGCAGGCGAGAGCCCCACCTCGGATTGGCGCCACAATCAAAATATCCAAAAAGAGGTGGACGGCACGGGCGGCTACTGTGAAGTCCATGTTTCGTTCGACGACTCGGCGACCGGCAGGAGTGCAGGAGGTGGGGCCGAGACAGGGTGCACAGGAAAGGGTGGAGGACAAGGACGACTTGAGGGGCCCCTCGAACGTCCCGTAGGGGGTGGTGAAAGACGGAGCCGGAACTTCGCGGCTGGGAGGACTGGGGAACCTCCACCAGGAGGTAGAGGTGGCTCGCGGTCCCGTCGGCAAGGGCCTGAGGCACTCTCCGACTCACATTGGCCGGCTTTCGCCCGACGACCGGGGCAGTACGGGAAGGAGCGCCTCCATGGACCAGAGCAGGGTACTGCATCCGAAAGACAAGCACTTTCTACATATATAAAAGAATGACATGTATTTCTGCAAGGACTTCACCACTGTCTTTCACTGCGCGGGCCCCGGCGCCCGTCAAGGACTCTTACGCAAACACGCGGAGCTGCACGGCAGTCGCGGGGGTCGGGAGCTACACCGACAGTCTACCTACCTGCACAGAGAAGTCTATCGTGGCATGTACGTAACTCAAAAATTCGTCCTAAGGTCCGGTAAGACGTTGTGAACGACTAGACATCAAGTCTCCCTCAAAAGTACTGGACAAGTCCCTGGTGTGCTCGAGAGACGACCGATCCACACAGGTGGAGCCTCAGACCCTTCAAGTTCCAGGGTCGGATCCCAGCGAGTCGGTGAACCGGCGTCTCCCGTCTCCCGACGACCTGGCGTTTCCCGACGCGAACAGACGAGCGGTAAGACCAAAGCCTTTTGGCCTTTGTCTTAACCTTCGCGTGGGAGGAACCCTTCAGCCGGGAGAGGTGAAGGCCACGGTGACTAAAAGTCTTTCACTCCACAGTCCCAACCCCGGAGACGCCGACCGTGGAGTCTCGGCCAACGGCACAGGGGTGGTCAGTGACTTTAGGGTGACCTTGTTGCAAGTGAAACTTCCCATGAAAAATTGATGAGGCAAAAACTGATAAAATTTATCAAACGACTATCTTTTGACCATTGTGAACGATGTATAGTACAAAATTAACGAACATGTCAATTGGAAATTAAAATAAATCATTTCACATAGTTTGATTCCGAAAAACTTAACATTTATACACCAAAATAATTTATTTTTCAGTACATTTTAACAACGAATGCAAGTGACGGCAAACCAAAGTTCAATCTCAAGAGTGGGGTTTCATACCATTTTAAACCGAAACTCGTAGCACGATAAACTTATAAAAGTTTACGTGAATGAATGATCAGAGTCAATTTATTTTCTCCACCAAGCCAATACCACTAAACCAGTCCCCTAGCCTTTCAATCGCGAAAGGGGGAAGCTCCGGCTCCCCTCGGGGTCCGAACGACGGGGGGCTCGGACTGGTGGACGTCGAAATCGGGGACCAGGGGGCCGGGTGCGTGGACGGGGCGAGTGGACGAGTGTGGGGATGGTGGGCGTGGACGGGGGTAGGGTCGTCCCGCAGTCCGAGAGGCCCGGTCAACGGGCCGAGAAGGGGACTGGGCCTTGGACGACCCACAGGCGCCGATGGGCACCAGAGAGGGGCAGAGCCCCCGCCTCTGGTCGTCACGACGGAGCGACGCCACAGCCACTCGCTCTTCGTCAGGAGGTCCAGGGCCTCGGCCGTCCCGCTACCTGAGAGTGCAACGGCCACACGCACGACCAGGAGGCCAGAGGCCACGGACCGAAGACCCGGGACGTCCCGACTCTTTGTCGCGGAAGGGACACGTGCCCGCTGGACTGGGTCCGTGACGGGACACCAGAGGTGGGGGACGTCCGACTCCGACCACCTCTCAATAGCTCCCGAGTGTCGACCCCGAAGCGAGTGACGAGGTGGGTGTGGTCCGGACCCCGAGGCAGCGATCCTACTGGAGTAAATGGAGGCGTCGTCGAGACAGTGTGGCAACAACCTCCGTACCGAGTCTTCGCTAGACGTACCCGGGGAGACCGGTACACCACCGTCTCACCCCTGAGTCTGGGGTCGGGAACCAGTCTTTGTGCCGAGGGGTCTCTTGTACAACGAGACCCCGAGGACTGGAGTCGAGACTCCTCCGTCTCGGCACGGGCTGCCGACCGGGACTCCCCACTAGGGGATGGTTACGGGTTCGGCACCGTTCCCACCTTCAACCCCTCACAAAAGGATTCTCTTTAATCCCCCGACTGTCAAGTTTCTGTTGGTGAGGGGCTTCACACGTCGGACGGTTCTTCCGTTCTCGCCCTTCCTCCACGACACGGTCGGCCCGCCCCTCCGCCCGCGGGGAGTCGGCCCGGAACGCCACTCGAAGCCCAGTGGTCCTCCTGGTCTCCTCCCCATACCGGTCGTCTCCCTTCGGAGTCTCGGTCCAGGAGTCTGCCCTGTGGCACCTTCATCAGAGGACCCCAGGGAAAGTAGGTATCGGAGACGTACGAAGTAGTGGGCTTCTGGTAGAGTTTCAAATTTTGTTTGATGCTTAACCCCCACCTACTTGAGAGAAATATCTTCTGTGTGAAGGGTCCACCGAGTCGCTCATTTCTTAGACGACCTTTACATCCTCCGTGTCTAAGCTAGGGACCCAGTCCTTCTAGAAGACCTCTTCCTTCACCGTTGGGTGAGGTCAGAAGAACGGACCTCTTAGGGTACCTTTCTCCGCGGACCGCCCGATGTCAGGTACCCCAGCGTTTCTCAGCCTCTAGTGACTTCGCTGACTCGTTCGAACGTGCGGACTGATCACCATTTTTAGGTTTATCACTGACGTCTACTTGAACGTGCTTTTCTTCTCGTACATAGAGGTGACTCCTTGATCTTTTAAAGTGAACAACAGTGGGTTTTACCAAAAGTAAATCACCACTTCTTCGCAAAGGAAAAGTCTACGGAACCCGAAATAGGTCCATCACGGACGCAGAGAGGACGGTGGCTATGGCTGTTGTTTGTTTTTTGGGAGACATTGTCACCGGTGTAGGTCGAGTCTAGTGAAATTTTCTTTTTCCGATCAAGTGGGACTTAGAGGGAACGGACCATCCGACGACAGACCGTGCATGTGTCGATGAAGGTACTCAACTCGGATTCAGTGACTAATAGTAAGAGTTCAAAAAAATACGGTTACCATCATCAATAACATAAATGTATTAAGTTAATTTACGATACAATTTGGTCACAACCCCTTTCTTTGACAAAGAAGACTCTTGTGATTTTCGAAACTTTTCAGAGTTTCCGTTTAGAGTCTACGATAACTCACCCTACACCCGCTCTGTCGACCTCTTATGAATCTTAGACGACGTACGCCTGACACACGGTCCGTGATGTGATTCAGAAATGATTTCATACAAAGTAGGAGTACTGTTGAGACTTCAGTCATGACTCCTTTGGCTCCGTGTGTCTCCGGCTCGGTGGACGGACTACCTCCTTCACCACACCGGTCCTAAACTTTCTCCTATTACCTCAGACGTGACCAATAAAACGTTCTTTAAATTCTACGGTATCTGTTAAGCTCTTAGTTTCTAAGATGGGAATTCCTTTCCGGAACCGGTAGATGGGTTTCTAATCGTTCACCAACACGCAAAATAGAAGGTTTAATCCTATTTTACAACTTTCGTCTTTTGGTTCTCCGATGAAAGTACCTGTAGAGTGAATCTAAAAGAACACGGAGGTAAAAAGTCCGGGACATGAAAAACTGTCTTCTTTTTTTTTATAAATATCGGAAAATCACAAGAATTCTTAGTAGAATCAAAATCCCCAAAGATCAGGCCTGACCCCGTGACGAGACATTGACAGGGGAGCTCCTTCGCCCTCCTCGACACCCCGAGACCCCAGGAGGAAGGTTTCGATGCCCGGACGGAGGGACAGGCACAGGAGTAACCGAGATGAAGTAACTCTGTAGGAGTAATGATGGACATTAGTAAAAACTTAGGCCGTACCTTGAACAGACTGTGCATTATCCTTAAGTTCATTACTTATATAAGTCGTTTACTCTGATTGTACCTACAATAATTGGGTTGTTTAAATAACTTGGGGCTGAGATGACGTGTGACACGACCAGTGGTCCCTCCTACTATTTGGGTAACAGACAGACGGTCCCAGAAACAGAGGAACCCCATGTCAGTGTCTCCCCACCCACCCAGTGTCCGGTCCCACCCCGACACGGACGTCTGTCGACAGTTCGCGACTCCCTCCCCCTACTACTAAAAACCCAGGGAACGTAAGAAGGAGCCTGCACCCAGACAGACGTTGTCGAACACTCAATAATCTTGAAACAATATTTTATTAATTATCTTCTACTAATGGAAGATCAGTTGACCTTGTAGAAGTCGTGTCCATTGTATTAAACTCTCCTGTAGCCATTGAAACGTCGAATTTGTGTTGACTTATGTGTCTGTGTCTGGGTCTGTGTGTGTGTGTGTGTGGTGGTGGGGCGGGTCTCTGGATGACCAGTGGTCCAACTTCCGACTACTCCTTTAGGTGGACCCATTAACGGTCACCAAGTTTCAGTCGACTTTTATGGACAAGAGAGAGATCACTTGGTTTCCGTCCTCTGAGTATTATTTTCGACATTCGTGGCTCGGACAACGGTCAAACTTGGAGGGGTCGGTGTTTTCTCACTCGGTGACGACAAGGGTCAAACTCCGTGTCCTTTTTGGTTCAAGACAGACGGTCCCTTAGTGATAAACTGAAACCAGAACTACTTATCCTACCTCTCTTCTGTTTTTAACATCTCCTTTTTGTCTTCCCTTCGTCCTTCCGTTTCGAAGAATGAGAGGAGTGACAATTGTAAACACACGAAACTAATGCTATAATATTTTCTCATAAGTACGACGCCTTCAATCCCTTAAGATTAGTCAGAAGTGAACGAAATTTCCCTTTCGTGAAATCTTTTGTTTTACAGTAGTTTTCTGCTTTCAATAACACTATCAGGGTGCTGGCTCAGTAGACGGATGTCACCCCAAAAGATTTCCATAAACCGTGGTTTCTTCTCTAGTGGGAAGAATACTATGAAGAATTTAAATCCCGACCTTCTTACGAAAATTAGGGTTTTGACGTGTAGAGTTTTAAGTTCGATTTTGATTCTTCTTTATTTCGGGGACTGAGGGTTTCGTAGTTTCTTTGGAATTTTGTCGGCAGCGACAGAAGTCCAATTCCCCTATCTGGACAGTCCACAAAGAATGTAATTGAGTTCCTTACTATCTGTAGAATTATAAACTGTGTCATTTTTTTTTAGTGCACGAATTACTGCCAGATTCCAGACTTTTATAGAACGACTTTTGCTTTCCGAATACCTGTGAGTCGTCAGTGTAGTGAGAAATACAAAACGTGGACGTTCTGTGTCATGTCAGTGGTAAAACAGAAGTGACCTTTTGTTTTAAAGTGAAACCCATACCTAGTTACGTAAAGAAATTACCCAGGTTCTTTTGCAAAGTAGTCGTAACTTCTGACAGGAACTCGGTCTTTGTCTGTAAGTGTCAATCTGTCTGACTCGGAGGAAAGTAACCTGTTCCGAGAAGAGGGACAAAGAGTAGGGAGGAGAAGGACCCACAACTAATGGGGTCTTCGATCGCGACAAATGTACGTTTTGTCAAAATTCTCTTAACCACTCCAAACTTTACTTTGCTCGTTAAGTCCTGGTGTGTCAAGTTAGGTAAGTCTCCTAAATGAGTACCCAAATCACGTGTCCTTAAAAGACCCGTGGGACGGGCAAACAACTTGGGAGAACTTGTACCTCCTCCTAGTCAAGAGGAGTCACAGTCCTGTGACTTTAATATGTTAACGAGTCTATCTTTTCCAGACACTGTCGAAAAATACTCTTCAGTCATGTAATTCGGTAGGGACAAACAAAGGGACAGGAACAAAATGATAAAAGAGATATAAATTGAGTTAAGACACGAGTCGTAATTAGACCTTCGACTTTTTAATTCTTATGTTTTGTGTGAAAGTAGGGTTAGTAGTCCCCGGAAAATTCTCACCGTTGTTTCCCTCTTCTCCTCAATCACTTCCCACCTCAAACGACTCTGGCTTCAACGGGTAGTCAACTCAGTCCTCCCGTCTTTCCGGAACCGGAGGGACTAGAAGACGAAGTGCGGAGACGTCCTGTCTTGCTCGGGCCGCACCACCACGAAGTCCGAGCGGTCCGCGACCAACTCGTGGAGGCAGGACAGGTGGAAGAGAAGGTACAGGGCCTCCTCCCTGAGGAACGGGTCTTCGGGTGTGAAGACTAAGTCGGACTACAACAGTTCGGCGTCCGGTAGAGCCCGAACGAATCAGAACCAGTTCTACAGGGAGAAGGCCCGGTGGACTCGGAGTTAGAGGTACTCCAGACGGAAAAATGTGTACAAAGGATACAGGTGTTTCACATTGAAAAGGAAGTGCACTCAATAATAGACGTGCAACAACCAGTGGAACGGCGCGTCAAAGTCCTCGAGGAGTAAGGCGAGGAGCTGGAAGAGCAACTTCCAGACCAAGAGCTAGAACTCGACAAGTTTCAGATAGTCCTCGTCCGGGAGCCAGTCCAGGAGGACCCAGGAGTAGGACCAAAGTTTTACGTGGTCCGAGACGAAGTCGACGTGCAAGAGATCGGAGTGACGCGAGTAGAGGAAGAGGAAGAATAGGAGGTCGCGGACCTAGACGAGGTGGAGAGCGTCTCGCTGGACCGCCGGCGGGGAGTAGGCCGTCGACGGGTACCGGACGTAGTGGTGGACGAAGAACTCGCGGACCTTCGCGGCGGTGAGGAACAGGTGGGCCCTCTGGAAGAGAACCGTGACGTCGAAGTCGACCAGGTCGAGCACCACTATGGTCGCGTCCAGCAGCCGGAGGACGAAGGCGTCCAGGAGGTCCTGCCGGTCTACCGCCTCCATCCGGACGAGAAAGAGCCCCCGGAGCCCGAGGCGCGGGGACAGCGGAGGTCCGCGGAGCCGCCGCCGGAGGTGTGGGAAGAAGAACGCGTCGCGGAGCTTCTAGAACACGACGTCCATCTACAACATCGCAACCATCGCCGGCGCGAGGTGGTGGTCCCGCGCCATGACGAGGTCTTCGAGCCGCGCGTCGACGACGAGGACGACGAAGACGTGGAGGAGCGAGGTCAGCACTCCGAGCTCGGGTTCGGGGAGCAGGTCCGAAGAGTCGAACAGGAGCAGAAAGACCCCCTGGGCTCGGAGGTCGGGGAGGAGCGAGCGGAGCGAGAGAAGGAGGAGGAGATGGACCGGAAGGGCGAGTCGCGGGGCCCGACGGCGCCGGAGAAGGAATGGCCGGCGCCAGACGACGTCCCTCTAGACGCTGCCCTGAAGGAAGGAGGGCCCGAGGCGGCGGCGGTGGTGGAGGAGAAGAAGCGGAAGGAGGAGGTGAGGGAGGGGGAGCCCAAGGAGCCCGAGGCCGAGCCGACCGAGGGGTCCGGGCCGGAGGGCGCCGAGGGGACCGAGCCGAAGGAGGACCCGGAGTCGACCCGAGAGTTCGAGAGGCCCGAGGAGGAGCGGTCGTCGAAGCCACTGGCGGTCGGGAGGGACCCTAAACCGGCCGAAGCCGCGCCGCCGCGGAAGGAGGCTTCGGAGATGCCAGAAGCAGTGGCCGAGGCCGAGGCGCCCAAGGTGGCCCCTGACCCCCTGCCTCGACCGGAACTGGGGCCTGTCGGCGCTCCGGTCCGAGAGGTGGAGAGGTAGAAGGCAGAGACCCAGGGGTCACACCAGCAGGTAGAGGGAGGGAGGCCCAGGCGCAGCGTCTGGGAGGTCGCCCCTCGACGACCTACAAACCAAAGGTCCCCGTTGGTCCCCGCGCGCGCCTCCCCGGGCCGCTAACCGACCTGGAGACAGGGTGCGGGGCAGGAAAGAGGAGGGGCGGAAGGGGCGGTCTCGTCTAGTTACCCTCCGACGAGGGCTTGCTGACCCCCGCCGAAACTAACCGCCTCTCGCATCCGAGCATGGGTCTTCCCCGCCCCGCGCAGGGAGGCGCGAAGGAAAAGGCGGGTGAAAGGTCCCGGACCCCGAGACAGGGGAAGAGGAGGGGCGGAGGGCCGGTCTCGTCTGGTTACCCACCGGCCGGGGCCTGGTGCCCTCCGCCGAAACTAACCGCCTCCCGCATCCCGAGCGTGGCTCTCCCCCGCCCTGCGCAGGGCGGGGCCGAAGGAAAAGGCGGGCGAACGGTCTCGCGGACCCGGAGACTCCGCTCCGCCGGTCGTGACCTACATCCCCACGCGTCCGCGTCTCGCCGCCCGGTCCGAGGGGGTGAGGGTGGGGGGAGGCGCGCCGCCGCGGACGCGCCACGCGCCGGCCCGGCCGGGCTCCCGCGGACGCGCGACTCCGCCCTGCGCGCCGGGCCGTCCGGCCGACGTCGCCCGCGGACCCCGCCCCGCCGGCGCCGCCGCCGCCGGCGCCGCCAAAGCGACCTCGCGCCCCGCCGCCCCGGGGCCACTGCCTTCTACCGCCTCGAGCCGTTCTTCATGACGCACATGACGGACCGGCTCCACTCGGGCGACGCGAAGGCGACGTGGCTCACGGTCCTGTAGCTCGACACGGGGCTCACGAAGAGGCGGCCGCGCCTCTAGCCGGTGGTGGCGGCGATGGTGCCGATGGTCGACCACCTGCCGCCCGCGAAGTGCGAGACCCCCGGGCTCCGGCTCCCGCCGACCTGGTCGGCGCTCCTCGTCGACGACGACCTACGGTAGCTCGTCAAGCCGAAGCCCTTGACCCACTCGGCGTCCCGGGGCCCGCGTGGACGCCCCCACGCCCGCGGAGCTCCCGCGTCCCCCACCGCTACCCGCCACCTCGCCCCCTCCGGGCGCGGGCGGAGGGGCCCGTCCCGGTCCGTGTGTCTCTCCCACTCGGTCGGCGGGTTCCAGTGTGTCGTCCTTCATCGCCTCGCCCCGCCCCTCCACCCCCCCTTAGCCCGGCGCCGACCGACGGGGAGTTGGGGGTGGGGTCCCGGCAAAAGGGTCGGAAAACCCGACTGGAGACGACCACAGACGGCGCATGTGGGGAACCCGCTCCGGCCTGAGGGCCCTTCCCTCAGCCCCCCTGTGTCCGCCGAGACTCTGAACTGTCGTCATCCCATGGGGTCCTTCCTCACCCAAAGCGGACCTCCTGTCGCACGACTTCCGGTCTCCTCGAGGAGAGGTGCGGGAGGCGGGACGTCCGTCCGCGAGGACCAGGAGGGACGGCAGGAGTGGCGGTGGTGGTGAGTGAAACACCGGAACACAGGGGACGACCCGTGAACAACTGGGAGCGCAGGGGCACTGTGGGACCCGAAGCACACGGGGACTCACCCAAGACGGTACCTCGCGCACCTGGCCCGGTGTGGACTGGAAAACGTAAACCCAGAGAGGTGACCCCCGAGTCAACCATTCCTCAGACGGACGTCATCTTGGGCCCCAAGCTAGGGACCTACCCCTTCCAGGGGACCTCTTCCCTTTACCGTTGAGTGAGGTCGCAAGCACGGACCTCTTAGGGGCACCTGTCCCCTCGGACCGCCCGATGTCAGGTACCCCAGTGTTTCTCAGTCCGTGCTGACTCGTTGAAGTGACGGAAAGAGAGTTCTCCAAAGAAACCCCTGCAAATAGCCTCTCTTGTGTCTCGACCTGACCTGAGTAAGTGTAGTCCGAGAGCTCTCTCTCTGTGCACCACCGAGAAGAGGTCCACCAAAGACTCCTCACGAGAAGCGCGAGACGTTCTCCGAGAGCAGGCACAATCCTCCTCTTCCAGACCGACCGAAAACCGGGTATTGGTGGTCCCTACACGCCGGTGGAGGTCCGCAACACTCCTCACACCCCCCTCTCTGCCCTCGGGTGAGGGAGTAGAAAGGCCTGGGAAGGTGTACGACCAGGGGGTCGAGGAGCTTGGTGAGAGGTCGTCGTGTCGGCAGGGAGCAGTAGGTGCCCCCTAACAAGCTCTTAGGAGGGTCCGGTGGTCTTAGTAGCGTATGAGACAGGGAACGGATTTTACCGCCTCACCCCAACTCGGGTGCCTGCGACCCCGGGCTGGCCGCCGGCGAAAAAGACCCGAACCACTACCTCTGCAGGACGTGAAAGGGGCGTAGAGGTCTGGACGGGACGGACATAAATCAATCGAAATAAGACAACCAGTTCGTTCGGTCAGAAGCCCCTGGGCACGGGTAAGACGTCGGGACCTTAGAGCTCGGAGAGGGTCGAGGAATCTCTGGGACGAAGCCCAAGAGTCGACTCACGGGCGTAGTGCCTCCGGTGCGAGCCCCGGGAGGAGTGACAGGACTTCACGACGGGCACCTGCACATACCTCGGAGACGAGGCACGAGTAGGACGCTTCCTCAGGCCTTTCTTTCCGAAGTCGGACCGGAAGTGCCCGTAATGTCCCAGCACCGTCCGACCAGGACTCCAGGTCGGAGGCCAGCGTTTGGGTAGGGAGGACAGGGACACGTATAGAGGACCTGAGGAACTGGGTCTAGAGTGTGGAACTAAGAAGGCGAGGAACCCGACGTTTACCTCATGGTAAGAGCCCCAGAAGAAGTCCCAGGTCAAATCGCCGTCGAGACAGAAGTCTTAGGAGGTCTTCGATCGGAGGAGAGTGTCGGAGTCACGTCCGACTACAGGTAGAGAACGGACTGGTGAGGACCTCGGAGGCCTGATCGGAGAGACGAACCAGGGGTCCGGGACGTCGGGTAAGGTCCGTCGTCCTAACCTCGACACAGACTCCTGTCCAGTACAGGGCAGTCGGACGTCGTCGAAGGTCAAGATACCTCTACTTTGAACTCCCGGACGCCCCAGAAAGTCGCAGATGGATGGGGCCCTAGGAAAACTAGTAAACAATAAAGAAGACAACTCTCGTGAGGGGGGGTGGCGGGGTTAGTACCAAAGACAGACCAGAAAGACGAAGGTATAGTCACGAAGTCTCTCTGAAGGGAAGGGGCGAAATAAGAACGTCGAGGATAGAGACGTCAACGGCGATTTTTATCGACCGCACCTGGCTCTCCGAGCGACCCACGGTCCGTGACACGACTTGAGCGCACCAGGGAACACTCTCGGAGGGTCGCGTCCAGACACGGCGTCCAAACCTGCCTTAGCAAACCCCAGGCTCAGACACGAGGCTCGTGGGGGCAGTCGTGACGGAGGGACGTCGAGACGCCTTTTATGAGCTTTTCGTTCGGGCCCTGATTTTCTGCGTAATCTCGTACGCCTCCCTCCGGCCCTCCCTCCGACGAGACTTTCGCCACGACGAATTTGAGCGTGTCGTGGTAGACCTCTCGCACGACTTTCCGAGGCTTAGCCCCGTCGTCGTCCGCGTCGACAAGGGCTCTGTTTCGGCCCCGGAAGAGGGACGAGTCGTCCGCAACGCCAGACCCCAGCCTCCAGGTGTCTGGTCCGGCTCCACGCCGAGGGGGCAGAGAGGGAGAGACGAGACCCCGCGGAAACGGGACTCGCAGCGACACGACGGAGTCTCCGAAGAGACGCCACGACTCGACGTCCGACACAGGTCCGCGGTCGGGACTCGGCGCACGGGGTGTGTCCGGCGGCAGTCGTCCACACCCGAGGCCCCCTCCGCGTAACGTTCGTACAGACGCACGAGGAGAGTCGTCCGACACCCGACCAAGAACCAACTTCTCGCCGTTGGGGCTCTTACCTTCCGGGACCACGTCTCGGGTCCGAATTGGAGGACCATGCCGTCGTCGCAGACGACACTGACCCCCCGACGTGCGGGGACCGACCTCGGCCCAGAACTGATCCACCCCCCACTTACACCCCCGGCCCCGATCCCCTGTCCCTGGCCCAGGGTGCCCACCCACACCCACACCCCTGTCACTACCTCTCCGTCCACTCTGGCAACCCTAAAGAGACCACCATGAGCACCCGTGCCCCAGCACCCCTAAGGCACCCCTGTCCGGGACGACTTCAAACCTGGTAAACGAGTGTCAGACAGGGTCCCAGGCCCGGGTCGACTCCCCACGGCCGGTGTTCCGGTCCTCCCAAACCCCTACTCGTCGTCTCTCCTGCCCCCACTCCCCGACTGTGAGCACTGCCCTCTGTTCTCGTCCCGAGTCCCACCCGCCCCAAGTGGCACAGGGTTGTGGTACCCAAAACTCGGGGGGTGGGGCCCGTCGACCAACACACCACCCGTGACACGTCTAAGTCCTAACCTTCTGTGCCTAGGACCCCCCTGCGTTCGTGTCTACACTTACGGTCGACGTGAAAGGGTGTCGCGGCGTGTAAACAACCAGTCAACGACCTCGTAACTGGTCAAACTTCCTCCGCACCCGGGGGGGATGGAGGGCACCAGTCCTCCTGAGGTCCCCGTCCACCCCAAGTGCGACCGGGGCTTCGAGCTAAAGTGCAACTTTTTTCTACACCTCACGAGACACCTGAGACGCTCCGGAACACGACACTTGCAATGTAAGTCCGACTAATGGCCTCCGTCCGCCTTGCAGTACTTGTTCCCGAAGAGGAAAACATCTCCTATCACCCCGGGCCGTCCGACCCACTACACCTGCGCGACACACGGAAGTAGTAGACCGTGAGCGACTCCTGGGTGAAACACAACCTGGGGTACGATGTGCGTCTCGTATGGGCCCACTCCAGACCTGTGTCGTCCAATGTCTCACAGGTCCCGGAGACTGCGTCACCCAAGAGTCGTACCGAAAGAAGGAGTCGTACCACCTCGGGAAGACACACAACCACCCTTTACCTATCCAGGTAGGACACTCGGAGGACTCTCACCCCCAGAATTAGTGGTAGTTCCTCCCCGTCCCTTCTCGAACCCACCTCTTTGGTCGATCTCAAGTCTCCCAATATGTCTCGTCCCGCAAATAACAAACCCCCACCCCCGGCCCGAGACACCCTGGGATCAAGGGACCGAACCCCAACTTGGGAACCGAGACGTCTCCCTCGTACCTCAGGTGCCCTCAAGGTCCCTTTCCTTCGGGGACTCGTCACCCAGAATCTGAAAGTCTCACTCACTCCTTTGGGATCTCCGAGGAATCCGTGTTTAGGACAGCAAGTGGGGGCGGTGGGGTGGGAAGACTTCAGTCCAGGCCCCACCACACCCTCAGACGTCAAGGTTGTCCCAGTGCCCGACGACGACGACACGGTCCCTGGGATGAAATTCTTCGTGGCTACGTCGATCTCATTCCGAACGCCGAACATTTTGAAAATGATAAGTTTTCTTTCACATATAAAAATAACACCACTTCATATATAATACATATGTATTACATATATATTTCATACACCTATGTACATAGATCACATATGTATTTCATATATAGGATTATAAATACAGAATACTATGTGTCACATATGAAACACATATGTAATCTACGTACATAGGTACATATGTATTTGAAATACATATGTAATACATATGAAATACTTATGTAATCTGTATGTCACCTGACGTTCCTCTAGTTTGGTCAGTTAGGATTTCCTTTACTCCGAACTTATAAGTAACCTTCCTGACTACGACTTCGAGGTTATGAAACCGGTGGACTAAGCTTCTCGGCTGAGTAACCTTTTCTGGGACTACGATCCTTTCTGACTTCCGTCCTTCTCTTACCCTACTGTCTCCTCCTCTACCCACCTACCGTAGTGGCTGAGTTACCTGTACTTAAACTCGTTCGAGACTCTCACCCACCACCTGTTCCTCCGACGTCAGGTAGCCCAGCGTCCTCCGTCTGTGCTGACTCACCGACTTGACTGACTGCTACATTTCAAACGGTAAAATTGGTAAACAGTCACAGGTCGAGTCACCGTGCTTCGTGCAGTCACGACGGCCCGTCCACAGTGGTGACCGGCCTTGAGAGCAGCACTTGTCTTTCAGAACGAGCAGTGTGTGATTGGGACAAAGGCAGAGGGCGTCGGAGAGAATCGACGACAAGGCGAACGTCAGCGACACCCGAATGGACAAGATCCCTGGAGTGGAGTCACCCAAGAGTATTACAGACATAAGAACACGGACGGAACAAAGAATCCTATTACACGGGGCCCAACCGGTCACAACATCGTCCGCAGTCTTGGAGGAAACACAAATTCCAGCTCATTATTTTATCAGGCACCACACCTGCCTGGTGTGAAACAACTAGGTCAGCAGACACCTACCCGTGAGCGACAGCGCTTACGAAGACGCCACTTGTGCCCACAGGTCTATCGCGACTTCAGGAACAGTCAAGCCCACTTGTGGTCCTCCACCTTAACAACCTAACACTCCATTAGGACACACAAAGACCTCCTGGGCGGTACGCCAAAAACGTCACCCCGGGCCCCGAAGCATTTCGAGAGAGTGTTTATATCGGACTAAACTGGACTCTTCGAAATCAGGGGGACTCCCCGTGAGTGTCCACACTCGACCACTTAAGACTCATCCCTCCTCCTGCCCCTGGGACCTTGTCTCCCCTCCGAATACCTCGAAAGATCGAAATTTTTTTTTTTTCCTGGGTAGTTTGCCCTCGCCACCGACGTGGACCTCACCGGACCCTCCCACCCGACTCCAGTCAAGAGTACCGTCGACCGGAACTGGGCCGGTCGCCACGTACGACCCCCGCCCAACCCGACCTCCCGTCCCCCTCGTAGACCTCTACGTCCGCCGGTCGGGCCCCACAGGAGGGTCGGGAGCTCTCCGGCCGCCCGGTAAGGGGAGTGACATTTTCCACTGGCCGGCCCGACCTCTCCCTTTACCGGTGTAGGTCCCGGGACACACCCACACGACCCGACCTCAGGAGCGACACCCCTCCCGCGCGCGCACGACCTCCGGCCACCCCGACGTCCGGGTCCAGGCTCAGGTCTCGGGTCCAACCCAGGTACCCCGCCCTGCCGGCCGGACCTCGCGAAAGGACCCGGACGCCGAGACTGAAGTGAGTCAGGAAGCCCGGGTGACGGGGGAGGAACCGGAACCTGGGGCGTGAGGACCGGGGCGTCCACCGAGGGAGACGGTGGGGGGCTCCGGGACGTCACAGGACCGACCGGGGGCCCCAGAGATGGGGTCGACGGGTACGCCACCCGGGAGACCAACGAAGACAGGGGAACTCCGTAGAAGGAACTTTCTTCCTTCGCCCTCGGTGTAGAGGGACTCCCTTACATCGCGCGGACCGGGACCTCGGAGCCCTTGTTTCGGTCGGAGCACCGGAGACGGGGGGTCCGTCTGTGCTTCGACCAGTTTTTTCCTGCACGTGGGAAGTCCCACGAGGTCTCGTCGGGGCCGGTGGCTGGACGAACCCTTCCCACGGGACGCTGCGCTAACTCTCTCAGCAGGACTATTTCCGGGGGCGAACGCGTCTCTGTCCCCTGACCTACGGGACGTGACCGTTCTTCACCCAGACGCCACAGGGGGTGTACAGGGTCCCCAGTCTCTCCCACGGTGCCGACGTAGGGACACTCCACCAGGCAGGCCTTTCCCCTCGCGACCGTGGCGGGACGGACACCCACCCGACGTGGGAGCCACGGTCCCACCCGCTCTCGACCGGACACAAGGACCCCACCGGCGCGGGCTCCACCAGGAGGGCTACACCCTCCGCCCCCTGCAACGCGCCTCCTACTCTACTCCCCCTCGGGTATGTGCAATGGACACCAACGAGTGCTACTACACGAAATAGGGCTGTCTTGTGAAGTCTCCTCACTAATCTCTAGGATTCGTCCTCGCCTCCGCTGTGTGCGGAGTGTCGTCACTCATTCACTCGGTCCTACGCTCAGAGTGAGACCCGTAGTGCCTACGGAAGGACCTCCTCCACTGGACCCACCTGTGTCCGGGACCTTCGCTGCGATTGTCGAAGCATCATCCTTATTGCTTCGGTCGCAGGTGCCCGGTTCGGCACGGGTCGTGACCTGGCAGGACACTGCCAGTCATCGTGGGGACATTAGGTCTGGGCCTCTGGCTTCGCGTCTCTTCAATCAGGGACTGCGCAGGTCCAGGGAGTCGTCACTTCCCCACCCCGGACATCGTCCGGGCTCCGGGTCGGGGTCCGACACGGGTCTCTCCCGTCCACCGTAAACAACCGTCTCCGGCCCAGTATCCCACCCCCGCCGGAGTCGGCCTTCCCTCTCTGGGGCTCCGTCGGGGTGGTCCTCGACCGGTCGGGCACCACCCTGACCGGAGGTAGAAAAGGGAAACCACTGGAGTACGCGGGTCAAGTCGTAGAGTCTCTACGCAAAATAAAAAGTTTCCTGAGGCCCTTCGTCGTATAGCTTGAGAGGAGTGGAACAAGATCTTTACCCTCAGAAAAAAAAATTCAAGCACATATCCTTTTGTTTGGAGGTCTGAAACCCGACGAAGGGCCCCACAATGACGTTCGACCTCACCCTTTCCCCGATGGAAATCCGATGTCGACCCACGGAACAAGACAAAGTAAACATGAACTTGAAAGGGAAGTTCAGAGAAAGGGGCTTTGAGTGAAGCCGACGAGGAAGGAGAGGGTCGCCCGGACAGACAGACAGGTAGATGGGTAGACCTACTTCGTTTTTTTGGACCTGGAACTTGCGCCCTCCCTGTCCTGGAGGGGAGGCGGGTGGGACGGGGGACGGTAGTGCCCGGCGACATTCCGTGTCTACCCTGGCAGGGAGGGACCACACTGGGTGACTGTGTACCCCTGACCTCTGCGCGCTCTACTCTCCTCGACCTACGGTCCGGTCGCCGGTCGTACTTGGGAGTAGCAACCCCACACAGACAGTGACGAAGGCCCTTGGACACACAGGAGACACCTGAGGATCCCAGTCTCGGACCGACAGGGGAAGGTAGTGCCGGGAGTCAGAGTCTCGGGCACCTTCAGTCCGAGGACACCTGAAAGGGCCCGGAAGAAGTGACCGCGGCTCGACTGCGCCGCCAGGGGTCCCAGCTAAGAGTCGTCAGCGACCGGCCGTAGAGGGGCTCATCGCCGGAGGGGGATCCGTCGACGGTTCCACCACTACGCCCCAGGACCCCTGGACCACTGTCCCGCGGTCGGGGCGACGAAACACCGAAGTATTTGTCGGTGACGGGCCCAGGGAGACCTCGGTCTTTGGGGAATACAATTAACTTCTCCTCGACCCAGTGACTCCACAGGCGCGTCCCGGGTGCCGGCAGGCCGGGGAACGGACCACCCCGACCTCTTTGGGTCGGACACAGACCTCTGACGGGCCGAGGTGTTTCCTCCGGGGTCCTCACACCTGCAAACGCCTCGTTCTGCGCCTCGTCACCCGGTGCGCCCGGACACCTGGAGCTCCTTCGCGCGGACGCGCGCCGGCCCCCCGCCCCGACGGAGGGCCTTGTCTCCAGCAGGGAAAATTCCTGCGACACAAAAATATACTACGTTCCTCTAGGTCGGTCAGTCAGGATTTCCTTTAGTCAGGACTTATAAGTAACCTTCCTGACTACGACTTCGACTTTGAGGTTGTGAAACCGGTGGACTACGCTTCTTGGTTGAGTGACCCTTTCTGGGACTACGACCCTTTCTAACTTCCGTCCTCTTCCCCTCCTGTCTCCTACTCTACCAACCTACCGTAGTGGCTGAGTTACCTGTACTCAAACTCGTTTGAGACCCTCTACCACTTCCTGTCCCTTCGGACCGGACGACGTCAGGTACCCCAGTGTTTCTCAGCCTTTGCTGACGCGCTGATTTCACTTGACTTAAAAGTACTTTTACAATCTGGTCAAATTTGTCTCTTAACTCCGTCTTAAATTGAATTTTTTTTTTAGGGAAAATCATAATGACTTTTTTCACCTTTTGATCACGTGTCTTGGAGGTGGAGGGAAGGGCCGTGGGGAGAGTCTTGCACTCGTAGAACGTAGAGTTCCGTCCTTCAACCATTGTGGGCGTGTCTGGCGGGGAATCCCAGACGGGGCCCACGTGTGAAGGAGGACACAGAGGCCCCGTGCGTCCTCACGACCGCGCCCGCACGCCCCGTGGACACCACCCCCCGCCGGGTCCACGGGGGAGGATGAAGAGAGTACGAGCCCTGAGCAGGAAACAAAAGTTTTGCCCGTCACGGACGTCGGCCGCCTTTCGTTCAGAAGTCTTTCGTCTGCCACCTCCCGGAGGGAGGGTCGTGGGGCTGGGTGGGCGAGGCACGGGACCCGTGGCCCGACCCCCGGGCCCGGGGCTCCCTCACAGACTCCTCGTGTTCGCCCGGCGGCGGCAGAGGGTGCACGGGATCGGCGGAGCGCACCCCCCGAGTGTCCCCGGGCCGTCGGAACGCCCTCCCACCGACGTGCGGGGACGGACGAGGCAGGCGTCCCGCCCTTGAATACCTCTCCGGGAGCGTGTCCAGTGCCCCGACGGAGCCAAGTGAGTCCGCGGCGCAGCGACGGGTCGGAGGGCGACGCGGGAGCCCGACACTCAGAGGGGGAGCGGTCCGTAGGCTCCCCGCGCCCCCGTCGCGGGAGAGCCTCCCGTCTCGAGATGGCGTCCCGGCGTGACCTGGTCCGGACCCGGGGGCCGCGACTCGGCGCGGCGTGACCGCTCCCAGTCTGCGACTCCCGCGCCGAAGGTGCGGGACCGGCGGGCGGGTCGCACCCGTCGAGTCGAGTCCGACCACCGTGGGCCGAGGGACCGCTCGTGTCGGAAAGGAAGACCTTCCTGTACACAGGGCCCCCGAGGGACCCGGGCCGACCCCACCCGACCCGAGCCCCCTCTCGCAATGGCGGGGGGGTTGCGGGGGGCAAGGAAATAACACTCCTGGCGTCCGAGGTTCCGTCCTCACCGGTCGGACCCTCTACCACTGCCATCACTACCAACACTGAGGGAAAACAAAAAAACCTGTTTTGCAAAGGACCGTTTCCTATTGACGTGTGAACCACGACTCTCTCTAAAAATTTCTTTCTTCGAACATCAAAGAGGTCGTCTGTCAGACGAGAGGCGAGACTAGGGGCGACGGGGAGTGCCACGTGTCTCCACCGGACCGTCTCACCCAGGGTTACACCGGAAGATACGGGCGGAGGGGGCTCGCCGCGGGGGACCCCTCCCCGACCGTCCCGTCTGAGGCCAGACCAGGGAGACTCCCCGAAGAACTGTGGAAGGAGGGGAGACACGGGCCACCAGCCGTCCCAGTCGGGGGGTCCCCTGGCCGACCAAAGGACCCGAGGGTAAGCCGGACACCCCCACGTCCCTGGTAGGGCTGGCACCCCCCCCCGCCCCACGCCCCGCGACTCGCAGAGACCCGCCCTCCCGTCTCGGCCCCCTCACTCCGGCCGCTCCGCGTCACCGACGTCCCTCGCTCACGTGTGACGTCCGCCGACGAAAGAGTTCACCGAAATCGCCAAGGGAAATTCCTTCTCCGGAGAACCGTCTTCCTTTTCTAACTCCCTGAACATGTTAAAGGAGGGTAATTATTGGGACACGCGCGTCTCGCCCAGGGAAGACCTCCGCACTGGAGACGGACGTCGGGTCCGGCCAGAGGTCGACGAACGACCTGGGGTCCCCGGCCGTCTTCGCCACCGGACTGAGAGCCCAGTAGACTGGCAGTGGGCCCCTTCCTTGTGTGGCCGGGTCCCGGCCCCGTAGTCTCTGCCTCAGGTCGGGACACGCGACCCTGCGTCCGCCGCGTCACTCGGCCGACGGAGGGACCACCTCTCCGGGCACCGGCGTAGATAAGATCAAGTTTCTCGCCTCTCCGGTGACCTCGGTCACCCCTGGGGGGCGGGGTTGGGGTCCCGAGACCGACGGGTGAGTCCGGACTAACGACCGCACGTCCCGCCGGGCTCGGGGTCCCTCGGAGACGAACAGGAGAATTCTCTTGGTCCTCTTCTCAACCCCAGACCCTACACCGAAAGTCGAAACGCGAGGTCCGGCCAGTGGGTAGACCCAGGACTGAAAGAGTCCCGCACCTAAGGGGTTTCCAGGAGGGGGGTCGAGGGTGTAGATCTCACCGGCACCCCCTGCCTGTCGTGCCGCGGGCGCCCCACCGCCGCGGGTCCCTTGAGACGCGGACCGGACGCGGACTGGGAGACTGCGAAGAACAGAGACGTCCTCCTGTACCGTCGGGTGCAGCCGCGAAGGGCCTGGGGGGTCCTTCACTACCTCGTAATGCATTCGTACATGTAGGTGCCGTTGAACCCCTTCCGGACGTAGGGGCTGTGGTAGGGGTTGGCCCACTGGCTGGTGTGGACGGGGTCGCCCCCGGGGGAGAGAGGGTCGGAGTGGTGGGGGAACGGAGGGGATCTGTAGAGCCACCGGCTCGTCGTCGTCGACCCGATGTACGGCGACGCCCTACTGATGCTCTAGCTCATGCTGGTCCTGCGGCTCTGCGAGTAGTCGCCCGAGAGCCAGTTGATGCTGCTGCTACTGCACCTCTAGCTCGACTTCGCGCGCGTGCACCTGTACATGCACGCGTTCGAGGCACTCGCCGTCGCCGCGTTCTTGTAGCGCGCTCTGATGTTGGAGCACGGGCGGAAGGACCCGTTCCTGTTCTTCCTCTTCCTCGCCCGCCGCGCCGCGTTCCAGTGGTTCCTCCTCTTCCTCGACGCCGAGTTCGACGCCGGCGAGATGGTCAAGTACAGCACGTTCCTCAAGCTACTGGACAAACTCTTGTACGTGTTCCTCTTCTACGACGCGCGCTTCTAGGCGCTCGACGTCGCGATGGCCGCGTTGCCATAGTGGTTCTACCTTCTCAGCCGCCTCATGCTCCGCCGGGCCGTGTTCGCGCTCTTCGCGTTCCTCTTGTTCCGCCGACGCCGACGACGGCGCCGTCGTCCCCCGCGGTTCGCGCCGTTCCTCCTGCCGGCCCTGCCGCTCAAGCGCCGGTAGCTCGTGGACGGTCCGAAGCTCGAGGACAGCCTGGCGCTCTTCCACGACACGTCGAGCGACTTGGACTCGGGCCGCGCGATGCACTGGCACTTCTGGTAGTAGTAGTTCCTGGTGGACGTCTTCGCGGTCCCGTAGGGGAGGTTCTCGGCGGACGGGTCGATGGACCTGTTTCAGGAGTTCTTCTCCTAGGACTCGAAGGAGTGGCTCTCGCCCACCTATAGGTCCCTGCGGAGGACTTCGGGCGGCAGGCCTCGCGGGCCCTGCCTGCCTGCCTACCAGCGCGCTCTCGGTGTGGCTGTCGTTTCTCTTTTTTCTTCGAAACACTCGGTTTTGCTTTCCCCCACCCGCCCTCCCCCTCTCCTTTGCGAAAAGGCGGGTGGGGGGGTGGTGGGCGTAACAACCAGAAAAAAAATTTGTTTAGCTCAGGAAAAAAATCCCATAGTTAAGAAAAATGACAGGAGACTTCTTCGTTATCGTTGTCAGCCTAGTTCCCCTTCTGTTTTGGGCACACATAAAATTGACTTAGGGATTTGCATCAAGAAATTCCACTACTAAACGGAAATTTACAAGTCACACCTCGTATACTGCTACTCTAGCCCTTTAAAGGAAAAAAAACAACGAAGGGTCACCATGTCCTGACACTCCACCCGTCTCCTCGGGAAGGGACGGCCGACGGCCGAGTGGGGTACTGGACTCGAGGCGACGCCGACGCGAGCCCGTCCACCGTGAAATCCGCCTCCCGCGGCCCGGTCCGTCTTCTCCGACCCCTTCCCGCCCTACCCGTAGGCATCCCTTAGCGGCTCTCCTTAGACCTCAACTTGCCAAACCGGTTTGACTCGAATGGGTGCTACCGACCGCTATCGTGAAACTCCCTCGAGTGGCACCACAGACGCCCCCCGCCCCCCCTCCCCCCCCGTCCCCCCTGCGCCCCGAGTCACGTCTGACCGTCTTGCGTCCCGGAGGAGGGGACCCCCACGAAGAACGACCCGAATCTTGAGTCGGAACACAAAATGAACCTTCTTGAGTAAAATTTACTTCAAGTGGCTCTCAACTCTCAAGACCCAAAACCCAATCGAGGAAGGTCCCAAGAGTGGCGTCAACGTTCGGGGAGAAAGAGACTCTGGTCGGTACACAGAACAGAACACACCAGAGTCCGCGACCCGATCCGTTCTCCCTGGGACCACCGGACCTCCGGACCCGTGACGAAGAGACCCTTCTTCACCGAGTCTCAGAACTCGGTCTGAGGCCGTACCGAGACGGGTCGGGCCAAGTCTCTTCGAGAGTCCCCACGGGAAAGCACTACCCGTGTCACGGAAACGCGTCCTTGGACTCCTCAGCACACAGAAGGTCGACGGGCCCCGAGAGGACAGGGTCCGGGACGACAGCTCAGTCACCTCACCGGTCTGGGGTCACAAGGAGGTCAGCAGGACCCCGTGTAGGACGGAGAGTAGGGGGCATCGATGGTCTGACAAATGGAGGGTCTTACGAACCCGAACTTCAATGTAATTTCACTTCCATAAACTCTCTCTTTTCTTTTTTTTTTTGTTTTTGGAATAAAGGTTCCTGTCGCATCAATACCACGGAAAAGGAAAGTGTAGGACAGACAGGGGATCCCACTTAAAGGTCGTAATTCATGTGTGAAGTTCATATGACCCCCGAAGGGACCACTGAGTCTACCATTTCTTGGGTCGATGTTACGTCCTCTGGACCCAAGTTAGGGACCCAACCCTTCTAGAGGACCTCTTCCCTTACCGTTGGGTAAGGTCATAAGAACGGAACCTCTTGGAGGTGCTTGTCTCCTCGGAACCGCCCGGTGGCAGGTGCCTCGGCGTTTCTCAGCCTGCGTTGACTCACGGACTGCGAGTTTGTGCAGGCACCGAAATCAACGTTTGACGTAGCGCACGACCGTCTCATCGTAAGGGGCGCTGGACTGACGTTCGGACCCTGGAGAGAGAGACTGGCATTTCGTCGCCCGCCACCACAGTGAGGGCTCCCATTGGTACCGACGGCTCTCGCGCCTCTGCCACGATACGGGAAGGTCCCAAGAGTCGGTCGCAGGGGCCCCCTTGGCCCACCGGGAAGTCCCTGAACCCGGGGGGGGGTCCGGAGCCTGTGCACCCCACCCCGGAACGTCCAGTGACCCTACGCACGACTTCAGACTCTTGACGTCCGAATTCGACGAGGCCACATTGGCTAAAAGATGTAGTCTAAGGATCAAACCACTCCAAAATTTAAACAGAATAAAAATATGTTTTGTTAACGGTCTGAAAGTGATTCGAATTCTTCGTTTTAGAGGGACATTTTACACGCACCGGGACCGGTTCTCGACAGTTTACTCTTCAAGACACGAATTCGTCCAACAGTCACACACACAGAGAAGAGCTGCCATACTTCTTAAATAAATCCGAACTGACAAAAATTTGTGGTATTACTTACATATTAAATACAATTTTCACACTTGGGAAACAATGTTCCCTTTTCATTAAAATACTAACCAACGGAGGACGGGGTAGTTGAGGTCGATAATGACAGCGTAATCAGGGCGGGGACGACAAACGAGCCTCGGAAATTTAAAGACATAAATTAAGAATGCTATTTACTCAGTGGTACTAGGGTACCTTAATCCAGAAAAGTTTTGACTTTGAGAGAGTTCAGTGTCTTCTATTAGTCGACAAGTCTTACTATGAGACCTACCGGTCGTAAGGTTCTTACATAAGTCTGGCTTTGAGACGGATGGCGGAAAAAAGGGGGAAAATGTGTAATTTGTCCAACTCTTGGTTTGTAACAGTGGCTAACGAAAAATGATGGACGGGGACCTCGGTGTCGAAAGGTCAGAGTCTTAGTCCTACCCCTTGTCGAACACTGTACAGAATCACACCGAGAACCTGAAACACGGACAAAAGGGGGGTTTGACAACTCAAGTCTATCTAGAGAACAATTCGTCTTTTCGGGAAGTCCGGTCGCGAGGAAGGGTCTTTCCTTACTTTGTGGGTCTGGAAGGCACCTCGGTCCGACGCCTTCGGACACCACTCATCTGTCGCGGCCGAGGTAGTGGACGTGCCTCGTCGCCTAGGTCCGGCGTCAACCTCTTCTGGGCTCTTGGTCCGGACTCACGTCGGGTGCCCGGAGATTGACGCCACCGTCGCACCTGTGTCAATTACAAAAGGACATCCACACTGACACCTACTCACTTTGCCCTTTTGCAAGTGTAAATTCGGTCTGGTAGAGACCCAACTCGTGGAAAATCGTCCACGTCGAGGTCGACTTTTTCCTACCCTCCCCTGTGAGTTTCTTTGATCGCGTTGTTAATGCGAGTCGCATGTCTACATAGGTCTCTCCGTTTTGGTGCACGGGTGTCGGCACCACATTTCCGCCCGCACTGAGGACCGTACCAAAGGAGTCCCTTGAGATGGTGGAAATCAATATATAAAAATTGTGAGTAAATAACCCGGCGGAGTCCAGCATCGACGTCGTGTGCCCTACAAAGGAACGTCTCGTGTCCAAGAGATCAACGCCGAATCGACGGGACACCGTACACCCTAGAATTAAGGAGTTGATCCCTAGTTTGGGTTCAGGGGAAGTAACCCTCCACCTAAGAATTAGTGACCCGGTGGTCCCTTTAGGGACCCGATACCAAAACTGGTTTGTTAAATTTCGTTGAATTTTTCCCATTTAAAAAAACATTAAAATTACTACCCTAATAATGGATATGGAAAGTTTGACACACGGGGACTAAAAATACGTCATTTATCTACATTGACATGACTAGAAGTCAGGGACTTCATGGGGAGTCTTGGTTTCTGACACCCTCCAATGAAAAAGAGACCGAGGTAGTAACGAAAAGGGAATCGCACTCCTCTCCTCCCAGGATTCCTCAGTGTCCCCGTCGTAGACGGCCAGGGCACAGAGACGACCACGACGAGGACTCACAGGCGTCAGGGGAGTGCCAGCGCCCACCTGGGTCCGGACGGGGGCCGTGGTCAACGGTCGGCGGTCGGTCCCCCTCGGGACCTCCTTCGGAGAACGGGAAGGAGACGGGAAGGAAGGGTTGTGCAGACCCGTAGTCCGTGTGTCTACGTCCCAGACTCGTCTCTGGGTCTTCGGAAGCAGTACGACAGGAATTGTACTCCTAGAGGCGGTAGTTTCGTGTGTCTTGTCGATGGTCTTGCATCCTTTTATTATAGTCCCGAAATTAGGAGAATTTATTTTACATTGTAAATTTTATATCGTTCGTGTAAGAGTCCAAAGAGATCCTTTCAGGTAGAATGATCCCCTTTGTGGAAATCCAGTGACCAGTGATCGACCCATATCTAAAGTTGTAAAGGTCTCCACTTGCTTTGTCCTTTTGTCGTTGACTAAGGCAGTGGAAACCATTGCCCGTTTCATCCACACTAGCAAGACCCGTCCGTCCATCAATGACTAATATTTCCTTGAGTTTAGTGCAAACAGTGGTTCCCGCAGTATTTGGAAGGAGTCGTTAGGGGAGGTGACGGACTCACCCTCGGTTCGTAGGGTCCTCGAGCGTCCGATGTCACTCTGCGTGCCCCACGTCTCGTCGGCCGTCCCGGTCGGTCGTCTGCCCCAAGGACTTCCGGAAAATAAATGAGGTTTGTGAGACTGCAGCGGTCTCAGACTCGTCTGTGTCACAAAAAACACTATGGGGTCTCAGGTCGTCACAGGGTAGTCGGACAAGGTATTCGTGCACCTTGCACAATCTTTAGTTCCCTGGCTGAGGACATAAGGTCAAACAATTGCCTCGACACGTTGACCGAGCGAAAAGACGTCCCCGGAACGTCGTTCCAAATCCTTTTCCAGTTCTCATAAGTATCCACTCTTTTCTGCTTGGACGGGACCTTCTCAGTCGCTCACTAATGCTGTTTCGCGACGTTGGGTGCCCGGCGACGTTGGGTGCCCGACGATTCGGAGGAAGTGGTGGGGGTGGTCCCGCCCGGAGTCCCACGCGGGCACGTCGAACATCGGGTGAAACAATTGGTCTCGGTGGCACGGGCCGAGGAAGGGGAGCTGACCGCACACCTTGTCGCGGAGCACGAGCATGCCCAGCTTGAACCGCGGGTCCCCCAAGTCGGCCTCGTCCGGCACGAAGCACTTGTGGAAGACCTAGACCTGAAGCCAGTAGTGCTCGGGGAGCATCTCCAAGAAGTCCACGCCCAACAGCAGGGCTTAGAGAAGGAAGCCCTGTGTGACACACCGGAAGAGGTTCTACAGACGGTGGAGGTCGTTCAGGAACGTCTTCGGGACCTACGGACGTGGTTCCATTCCCTCTTGCAGTGACGTAAGACGTAGGTTGACGTGTCCGTTGAGTTTTACTGCTCGGGAGGAACACACTGCGCACGCACGAGTCAGTGACAGCACAGGGTGATAACACTGGGACACTTGACGTCGGGTGGTCCGAGGAGACAGGCACCCTCAGAGGTCTGTTCTTATGACCTCACCCGACGGTAAGGGAAGTAGATCCCCTAGGAGAGTTGGGCCCCTGACTTGGGCGTAGAGGACGTTGGCGTCCACCTAAGGAATGGTGACTCGGTGGACCCTTCAGGCAGACAGTGGAAAAAAGTTTAGTGATGAAACACGATCTCAAAGTTACCCAACCTAATTTGTTTTTTTGCAAGGACTCCAAATCTGTTTTCGGTTACTCCACATTTCTGTCCCTCGACTTTTGGGCGTCTCGGTCTGACCTTTGAGGGTCAGGACGAGTTCTGGTTCTCCTGTGTGTCTGAGGGCTCGTGCAGTGTCTGAGGGCTCGTGCAGTCAGGGTAGAGTCGACGGCTCGTGTCCCGGACCTCGGTGTGGGGGCCGACAGTGTCTGTCGGGACACTGACACGTCTTCGGGAGACCCAACTTCGACGAAACCAATGTCGCGTCCCGGTTGTCATCGACTGTGTGTCACTCGAATACTCCTGTCCTTCGGTGCGTGGACTGCCGCGGATCTCGTGATTCACGAGGTATTTGTAGTCGGTAATGAGCCGTGGTGCTCCAGTTTCGATGGTCCTGTGTTCGGAACTAGATTGACTTCTTTATTGTCAATTTTTAAAGTATATTTACGTTTGCAGGCACCAAAGTTCTGTTGGGAAGTCTACGACTTACGTCCTTCGACCCCGACTGTTCTCCGCGCGGGACCCGGCCGACAGGGGGAGGGGGCGCCACGTCGTTCCTCCGAGGTTGTTTTGGGCGAGAGCAGAAGAGTTCAAAGTTTCCGAGATGCGAAACTTCCTCCGTTACGAACAAATGCCGAAGGGAACAAAATCTCATAAAAGTGGGTCAACGACCTTTTACTTTAAATTTTCAGATGAGTAGGTTATTTTTACACTCGTAGATCATTCCTGATTGGGGAACACCCTCGACGACCCCTTCACAGACGGGTGCACCTCAGAACCAGACTCTGTACGTCGCGTGCTAGCGGTGTCACTCTGTATGTTAATGGTTAATATGAAGGTCCTACCTCGGGAGGACTCACGACTCCTGCTAATTGGAGTCCCTGTACCGAATGAATCGGACGTCACACCGGACTCAGTCCTCACTCGGTTCGTAACGTCCTCGGGTCCCGCGGTCAGGTGGTTTATCTGTGTTTGGGTCTCTTCGACTGTCGAGGCCCGTCCCACCACCTGACCTCCCCTCGACTCCGGTGAGACGGTTCCCACACCTCGTCTTCGTTCCCCGACTTCGACCGGACCTGTCTCACCTCCTGCACCTCCTCCCGTCAGTCGCCTCAGGTCGGCGGGGGTGGGGGTCCCGCCCTCCCCTCACCCGCACCTCCCTCTCGGGTCAAAGTCTACGGACTGGACTTGTGGACGCACCCGCTGTCATAGTAAATGAGTTTGCTCCTTCCTTTCCCTTCCCCTCTTAAGTCAAATTTTATGGAGACTCTGTAGGTCCATCTGTCGGTCCTGATCTTACCCCTTCTTTGTAGACTTGACTGTCGAGTGGACACACACCTGTGGTGAGTCGGGACAGCCTCCCGTTCAGTCACCCCCCACCACTCCCCTCCTCCCCTCCGGACTTCTTACGCCCGTAAATCCCCCGTCGTCCGGGTGTCGATCACGTCCCCTGCTGGTCTCTTCTCCTTTCTTTTTGTCCTCACCTCCACTACCGTAGGCTCTCGCTTTGCGCAGACGTCTTCGTCACTCCGCGGTACCAGTCTCCGGGCACCTCCTTCCACCCGGACGGGGTCGTCGGAGGACGACTCGTGCCGAAGAGTCTCGGGACCTTCGGGCGGTCACGGCCGGCGAGTGGGGGTGCGTCTGCGCCGAGACGTTAGGTGCGATGATAGCGGATGGGACATTCGAGTCGTCGTAGACCCCCTGTAGGTTGCCCTGACCACGAGGGCACCGACCCTGCCAGGGCCGGCTGATTCCGGACTTAGACACCCAAACCACCCGCACGGGTGTTTTCGTTCCGACCCAGACCCGAGGTTCTCCAGACGCAACCGTCGAGACCCTTGTACCGCACCCCGTACGGTCCCGACGGACGGACGTGAGGGTGCCACCTCCACCCCGACCCCCGTCACCCGCTGTCGTGTGGGACACTCGGACCCGTCACCCTCCCGAAGGACCACCGAGTCGCCATTTCTGGGGTGGACGGTTACGTCGTCTGCGTCCAAGGTAGGGACGTAGTCCTTCTAGGGGACCTCCTCCCGTACCGTGGGGTGAGGTCATAAGGACGGACCTCTTAGGGTACCTGTCTCCCTGGACCACCCGACGTCAGTCAGGTGTCCCGACGTCAGCCTGTGCTAATTCGTGCGTGTTGTCCCCGGTGGTGCGTCGTGCGAGGGACCACCGGTCGACGTCACCTCCCTACAAGTCACCGAGGGGAGGGTCTGCCTCACGAGTGAGGGCGGACGGAGTGAGACGTCGAGTCTTTGTCTAGACCCCCCCACAGGTGAGACTGGTCCTCCCTCGTCTGGGAAGGGGACTGTCCCGACACTGTTGGTCTCCCCTCCGGGACGAGTTGGTTAGTGTGGGAAGGGGGGTAGCTACCCTGTCACCGGTCCTGTGGGTCGTCGTGGATATGATATTTTCGTCCGGAGCGTGGTTTTTACAATCTGGGTGAGCCCGATGATGTGTCCCTCCGAGGGTGTGTGTCTTTTTTTTCGGGAGGTGCTGGTACCATCCATTAACAAAAAGGATTGTTTATTCTTTAGACCTTCCGCTTTTTACTTTTAGTGGGTTAGTCTCGTCGTCTGTTCTTTCGGTTTACCTTGTTATACTTTCGTTACATTCTCGGGATACCCTATTACACGGTTACATGTGTACTGTCCCTAGGATCGTCTTTTCTTTCCCCCCCTACGTTTACATAAACGCACGTAGTGCCGACCCGTGGACCATCAGGTCCCTCAATTTTGACACGGAGTATTACGTCGTCCGCGTCCAAGTTAGGGACTAGTCCCTCGATTTTGGGGTGTACAGAAGTTCAGTTTTGTGTTTCGTCTTTGTTATGACATTGTTTAAATCGTTTCTGAAATTTTTACCAGGTGTACCTTTTTTTTTGGTTAATTTTACCTTGTCAATTTCTCGCCTAAGATATCTGTCGTGTTCTTTCCCTCACTCGACATCCCCTAGGGTATGCGACAGTCGCCATAAGGGTGTCTCTGTAACGTGCGGTCCTCCCTCCGCCGGTTTCCGGACTTCCCCCTTCAGACGTTGGACCCGTGAGATGGGTCGTTCCGATGGTAAGTGTTCCTCTGTTTCTTGACAAGTCTGTTCGTCTTTGATAAACATGAAAATTGTGTCGTTATGATTTGGATAGGATTTTCTTTGTAATTTTTCAGAAGAGATTCATCTTTTCTTCTTCGATATCCGTTCTCTTTTGGGTCGACATTTCACTTAGTGAATTTCGGTCATGTTTCTAATTTTTTTTTTTTTTTAATACACTTTAGTTACTGTGGTGTTACTTGTGGACTACCCTTTTGTGCTTTCTACATTTTCTGTTGTAGTTTTAGTAGTTCACACCCTTTCCTCATTCTTTTGCGACTGAAAAAATGGGGATCTTATGCAAACTCGGATATACTGGTGGTCAGATTTCGTTCGTCTATGTCTTTCTCTAATTGTATGATATTTCTTTCGACTCGTGGCTTCTTAGCTACGAAAACTTGACACCACAACCTCTTCTGAGAACTCTTAGGGAACCTGACGTTCCTCTAGGTTGGTCAGGTAGGATTTCCTCTAGTCAGGACCCACAAGTAACCTTCCTGACTACAACTTCGACTTTGAGGTTATGAAACCGGTGGACTACGTTTCTCGACTGAGTAAACTTTTCTAGGACTACGACCCTTTCTAACTCCCGTCCTCCTCTTCCCCTACTGTCTCCTACTCTACCAACCTACCGTAGTAGCTGAGCTATCTGTACCCAGACCCACCTGAGGTCCTCAACCACTACCTGTCCCTCCGGACCGCACGACGCCAAGTACCCCCGCGTCAGCCTGTGCTGACTCGCTGACTTGACTTATATGAACTTTTTGTCCCATTGGTGTTTAGTTGTTGTGTGTGGCCTAAATGTTTTAGGTTTTTCCGTTGTTCGTGTTCTGTTTTTTGTTTTTATGTAGTTTGATGTTATGCGTCAGATGGTCTCTGGATGAAATTGGTTTCTTGTGTGTGTCCAACTTTCAACTCCCCTGTCTTTGTTTCTATAAAGTACGTTTCCATTTATTCTTTCACCCCCCCCCAGTGCTATAAGTAGTCTGTTTTGTCTGTCATTTTGTCTTCGATATTTGTGTCTTTCTTTTTGTGATATATAATTTTTAGTTATGTTCTTCTACGATATAAGGAGTTGTATATACGTGGGTTGTGTTCTCGTGGGTTTCACGTATTTTGTTTGCGATTGTCTGTATTTCCCTCTGTGAAGTACCCTTATGTTGTCGTCCTCTCAAATGACGGGGGAGCGCAGTGACCTGTCTCGATGTGTCTTTCAGTCCTTGCGTTGTCTCTGGGTTTTACTACGCCGTCTCGTCGGTCTGAATGGACTACACGAGTGCGGTAGGGTAGGTTTTTATGTCTCATGTGCAAGTTCACGTGTGTCCCGGAAAGGATCCTGAGTGGTGTGTGACCCCGTGTTTTGTTCGGAGCTGTTTAGATTGTCTTGTCTTTAATAAAGGTCGTAGAAAGACTGATCTCGACGTACTTGGATCTATAGTTGATGTCTTTTTGTTTATTTTTGTTTTCTTTTGTTTTTTGGGTTGATATACCTTAATTTGTTGTACGATGATTTTATGGTTACCCAGTTGTTACTTTAGTTTCGTCTTTAATTTTTGATGGATCCCTGTTTACTACTACTTTTGTGTTGCTATGTGTCGGATGTGGTACGTCGATTTCGTCAAAATCTCCCTTCAAGTGCCACTATATCCTGAAGAAATTCTTCGTTCTTTTTAGAGTCTTGTTGGATTGGATGGTGGACTTTCTTAATCTTCTTATTCTTGTTTGTTTTGGACTTTAGTTGTCTTCGCTCCTTTGCTTCTAGTCTCTCTTTGATCTGTAATTTTTTTCGTTTTTTGTTTTGTTTTGTTTTGACCGAGTGGTTCTTTTCCCTCTCCTAGGTTTATCTCTTTTATTCTTTACTTTCTCTTTAGTGTTGACTACGGTGTCTTTATGTTTGGTAATTCTCTAATACTTGTTCGTTAATATAGGGTTGTTTGGACTGTCAGATCTTCTGTTTTCGTTCAAGGATGTTTAAGTGTCGGGCGGTTTTGCCTTAGTTCTGTACGCACTAAGGTTGTTTGACCCTTGATCTGCACTTTGTCTTGGACAGTAATTTCTTTGACGGATGTCTGTTTTCAGGTCCTGGTGTACCGATGTGTCCACTTAAGATAGTTTGTATCTTTCTTGAGGATGGCTAAGAAGACTTTGAGAAAGTTTTCTTACTTCTCCTTCCTTATGAGGGTTTCTGTAAGATAATTCGGTGGTAATAGGACTATGGTTTTGGTTTCTGTCTGTGATGATTTTTTTTTTTTTAATGTCCGGTTATAGGAACTACTTATATCTAAGTTTTTAAGAGTTGTTTTATAATCGCTCACCTTTAATTGTTGTGTCTTTTTTCTAGTATGTGGCGCTGGTTCTACCTGAGTAGAGTCCTAGTATTGTTGTCAAGTTGTGTACGTTTAGTTAGTCACTCTTTGTCGTGCAGTCGTTCTCTTTTCTGTTTTTGGGGTACGAGTAGAGTTTCCTACTTCTTTTTCGTAGACTAGGTTGTAAGTGAGTGTTACTTTTGAGAATACTGTATTCCTACGGGTGAGAACAGTGAAATAAGTTGTATCATAACCCTCAGAGTCGGTGTTCTTCTACATTTTAACAGTCATATATGTCTACTGTGCTATTTTATGAATAACTTTCGGGACTCTAAGGTGTGTTTTTGATGATCTTATTTACTTACTTGAGTCGTTCTATAGTCCTATATTCTGATTATATGTCTTTAACCGACTTAAAAAAATGTGATTGTTACTTTATAGTCTTTCTCTTACATTTCTCATTATAGAAAATTTTAGTGTAGTTTATTATTTTTTGAATCCTTATTTGGACTTTCCTCCAGTTTCTGAATATACGACTCTTGGTATTTGGTAATCACTTCCTTTGACTTTTACTAAGTTTCTTTACCCTTCTATAAGGTATGAGAGGAACCTTCTTAATTGTAACAATTTTACCGGTATGATGAGTTTCGTTAGATGTCTAAATTACACTAGTGCTAGTTTAATGGTCCCAAAGGGTCCACCGAGTCACCATTTCTTGGACGGTCGGTTACGTCCTCTGTGTCCTTAGAACCCGAGGTAGGTGCCCAACCGTTCTGAGAGACCTCCTCCTTTACCGTGGGGTGAGGTCATAAGAACGGTCCTGCGGGTACCTGTCTCCCCAGACCCCTCGATGTCAGGTACCCCAGTGTCTCGACCTGTGCGGACTCACTGACTCGTACGTGTGATGGTTCAATGGGCACTGTAGAAGGTGCCCTCTACTCGCACACGTTCGATAATGTGTGTTTGACTTGTTGTCCAATGTGACGCGTCGTGCCCCTTAATGTCAGTTAATAGGATACTATTCTGTTATTACCTCCTCTCATAGTTCCCTACACATTGCCTCAGTGGAACGACGTGTCGTCTTTAATTGTGTAGTATTTGGTTGATATATGAAGTTATTTTATTTTTTTTTTCTCTCCAAACAAGAGACAAGAGACTTGAATCTAGAAACGAAGGTGGCGTTCGTGGTTCCAGACAGGAACCCGTCTCCCAAATTGGAGAATAGTCAAGACGTAGGTCTTGTCCCCCTGACTTTTGAGACAGGGGATTCGTGAGTCTACCAGAAGACCTACTAGTTGTGTTGTATATACCCGAACCTCTGTCCGGAACCGCGGTCGCGGTAAAATCTTCGTTTAGTAAAGTCGGAGTCACTGGAGTTGACATTCCACCCTTCGTACTACTGTCTTCCTAGGTTGCCACAGTTGTGTCTGTCTGTCGCTACCTGTTCCAGAATTCACTCTGGTCGCAATCCCGACGAGGTCGACTCCTGGGCTCGGAGAATCTCGTGGAGACGATCATGGACGTCCGAGTGTGACTCCAGGAACGCGTCTTCTCGTTTCCTATGAGATAGCTTTCTTAGTGTGAGCGGTGATGCTCGTACGCAGTGGTCGGTCGAGACGAGGAAGATCCGTTGTCGACTGAGTAGAGTTGTCGACCTGCCTTACGTCGGTCGTCGGCGGGGTGGAGGGGTGGACTCGGTAGTCCGACGGATCCCGGTGTGGGCGGTGACAGGTACAAGGGGTCCTAGTCATAGTGTGTCACAAATTTCAATGGTATATCAAACCGGAGGAGGTGGTTAAAAACCGAGGAGACGGCGTTCAAGAGTCATAGACGATCTCGAGCGAATATAAAAAGGAATTTTTTTTTTTTTCCCTTCTGTTTAAGTGTGTTTTATTTAGACCTTGTTTAATTAGCCTTTTGTTTACACTATATTATTTGACGTTCAATTTTATGTTTGTCGTCGATACTCATGAAACCTCTGACCTAATGTTTGTCGACGACACCTTATTTGTCTTCATTTAATTGGTCACGGTGATCGAGGTGATACACCCCTTATTCTACCGGTCCGCAGTGTATAAGTGTTCGGGGGTTCCGGTAAGAGTGAGACACATGTCGACTCGTTTCCTGTTCTTTTCGACGGTCAAAGGCGACCAAGACTACCAAGGAGCGTTTCTTCCTGGTAAGTAAGGAGACGTCTTAGAGGTCGAGTTCCCTTGGGATCTTGGGTCCCATTCCCGACTGGACCGAACCAAGAGTGTGGGGTTCCTCTCCCAGTCCTCTTGTTGTTGGGACTCACCTGTCAAAACCGGAGATGGGGTTTCTCCTCTTTGGAGTCCTTACTTGGAAACCATAAAAATTATAACGGGTCTATACCAAGTCAACCTTGTAAATAACACATTGTTAGTAAACTTAAGAACATAGAAGGAGTAAAACGTGGTTGAGAAGGATATTAGCATGGGTAGAGGACCGTAAAGATAAAAAGTACCCGTGATCCAATAACGGAAGTCGAAAGACCCCCAAGGTCTCGGTACCAATTCTCGTTCCAGAGTGTCCGAGTCTGGCACCGGGACGGTGACCCATCGTTTCACTGGAACCTTTCAAATGGTTTGTCAGGACCCGGAGTCAAAGGAGTAGACATTTGTCCCCATAATTGCCGGCTGAGTGTCCCGACAACACTCCTAAGTATATTTGTTCCCCCACTCGTTTCGGGATCGTGTCACGAAGTGCCGTTTATCCACCCCTATGCTATCTTTGTCACTGTGTGATAAAGGAACCCGAGGTTTTAGTGACGTCTACCACTGACGTCGGTACTTCAATTTTCTGCGAATGAGGAACCTTTATTTCGATACAGGTTGGATTCGTCGAATAATTTTTCGTCCCTGTAATAAAACGACTCTTTCCAGGTAGATCAGTTTCTATACCAAAAAAGTCATCAGTGTAAACCTACACTCTCGACCTGGTATTTTTGTCAACTCACGGTTCGTTGACTATGATGACTAGACGTCGACCTCTTGAGAACCCTCACGGAGACTGTCGTTCCTCTAGGTTGGTCGGGTAGGACTTCCTTTAGTCAGGACTTATACGTAACCTTCCTGACTACGACTTCGAGGTCATGAAACCGGTAGACTACGCCTCTTGACTGAGTGACCTTTTCTGGGGGTTACGACCCTGTCTGACTTCCGTCCTCTTCTACCACTTCTGTCTCCTACTTTACCGGCCTACCGTAGTGGCTGAACCCCCTGTACTTAGACCCGTGTGAGGTCCTCTACCACTCCCTGTCCCTCCGGACCTCACGACGTCAGGGACCCCAGCGTCTCAGTCTGTGCTGACTCGTTGACTTGTTGTTGCGAAAAGGTGTACTCCAGTATTAGACATAATGATTAATCAAGTTTTTTGAGGTTGTAAGGATCCTCTCGTGGTGTACTGAAATGGAGACCGAGGATGGAAGTAGGAGGGTTTCTGGGTCCGAGTTCCCGGAATGACTTATAAGGAGTGAACATTTCTGGTAAAAGTCAGAATTAAGTTATATTAGATACATCGTGTACTTCTATTAAGAGTACTGTTGGTCTCAGTGTCGCCTAAACTCACGATAGGGAGGAAGTCGTCATTGAACGACATCTTGGGTTGTCCCTGTCTTAAACAGACCGAAGGCGGAGACAACAGTCCCTCCGGTAGAAGTTTAGGGGTCTTCTGCCTGGACCTCAAGGTGTCTGGTACGAGGAGTGTTCTCGGGTGTCGGAATGGTACCAGAGGAAGTCGACGAGAAGGTCGAACTGGAAGAGAAGGTACTCGCAGAAGAGGTACCTCCCTTCTAGACAGAAGACAAGTAAGACTGGGCGCAGGAGAAGGTTCAAGACCGGCAACAAGAAGACAAAACGTCGACACGTCTCGTCGGCGCCTCTTCTGGACTTCCGTTCGGGTGTGTTGTCTTTAATGCTAGTACTAAGAAGAAGAACAATTTCAGTCTACCTGTTGAAGCCTTTAGTTTCCACTAAATTTTGATGAACGATGCACCCGCTCTTTCCTAAACAGAATCTATGTTATTTCCGGTTAACGTATACTGCATACCTTCGATAAACAAATACATCTCAGAAGACGTTATGTGCGGATTTGATTTTGCAGGCACATGGTTCCGATGTCGTGATTAGAGGGGAAGAGGAGTGAGAGTCCTTGAGGACTAGTAGGTCTGGGGCGGTTCTTTCTCAGTGATCACCTCCACTCCAGGTCACGACGACAGGTAACGTTTCGGAGCACCCGTCTGTAGAACGGGTGTCCTATGAAGTCAAGTCAGCGCAGGTTGAGGAACGCTGGGGTACTTGGCGTCGTACGGTCCGGAGGGACAGGTAGTGGTTGAGGGCCTCAGATGGGTTTGGGTACAGGTGAATCAGCCACTACGGTAGGTTGGTGGAGTAGAAGACAACAGGGGAAGAGGACGGGAGTTAGAAAGGGTCGTAGTCCCAGAAAAGTTTACTCAGTCGAGAAGTGTAGTCCACCGGTTTCAGTACGTTTTTCCATAGATATAAGTGTCTGACATTGAACCCAAACTTTCACTATTTTCTCCTTGGTTCACGAAACCCTCCGAGTCTCATCTTATAAAGATCGAAACCTCTGTACCTTCAGACCCTTTCCTAAACCCGTCTACCTGAAACTTCTTGTCCGTTCTCAAGTGTATGTCTCCGTCCTTATCTGTTCTGTTTAGGTGAAGTCCTTCCCGCACTTGTTTCCGTACCTCCGTCCTTTCGTGTCCCCACCATACATGTGTTTTTCGAGATTTTTGATTACGACCTTCACTGAACCCTATAATGGGTTAGACTAGGGGTACACCTTTTCCAATTCGTTATTCGGGTTCCGGTGTCACGGTAATTACTTATTATGCCTAGACAAGTGGTCCAGGTCACCCCGAGATTTCATACGGTGTCGGGTTAGACTTTTATTTGATATAAGTTAAAGGAAGGGTCTAATTTCGTTCGACGGAGTTGCTTGTCTTTTCGATTCCTGTGTGTCTTGTACACACACATGTTCCCGCAAATTCCGTCGTGTATGTCTACAAAAGGTCCTACTTTTCGAACTTTGTCTTGTGACGAGTCTTCCTGTTTAACAACTTGTTTAAACACTTGTCTAATAACGAAGGTGACAGACCTTATGACTCGTCGGTAGTTTATCTACCGCCACAATTTGACGGTAGAAAACCGGATGTGGTACCCCCATGACACGTCCTTGTTTACGTTGAATCTCTTTATGTGTTTTGTACTGGGGTCAAAATATTTGTGTTTGGTCTTTAGGATAAAACTCCTCTTATTTTCCTATGTGATCAGACAATGGTTTTGAAACCGGTGGAATACACTTCTCGACTGAGTGACCTTTTCTGGGACTACAACCCTTTCTACCTCTCGTCCTCCTCTTCCCCTGCTGTCTCCTTTTCTCCCAACTTACCGTAGCGGCTGAGTTACCTGCACTCAAACTCGCTTGAGACCCTCTGTCACTATCGTTCCTTCGGACCGTCCGAGGTCGCGTACCCCAACGATTCTCGGTCTGTGCTGACTCGTGGACTTGTTAGTGGACCCCCACTTCTGGTCACCGGAAGTACGACGGCGAAGATGAAGACGTTAACTTTTTGATTGGTAGATTGTTGCCTCACGCGACGACACTGGACGGGATCAAAGGTCCACAGGACTGCAGACCCACATTTGTTCGTGTCGGAAAGTGTAGACGAGGTGAGTCGTCTCGGGGAGGACGTCGTCGGTCAGACCCAAACGTCTCTCCGAGACTCTCGAGGTGTGTGTTAAGTTAAACGGGAGAGGGGATGAACTCGGAGGAATGTGTTTTGGACAAGGATCTCCGTCTTTACGTGTGTCAGAACCGTTAGTTGACCTAAAGGGTCCACCGTGGTCACCACTTATTGGGTCGACGGTTACGTCCTCTGTATTCTCTTCGCCCAAGTTAGAGACCCAGTCCGTATAGGGGACCTCTTCCCGTATTGTTGGGTGAGGTCATAAGGACAGACCTTTTAGGGGTTCCTGTGTCCTCGAACCGACCGATGTTAGGTTTACTAGCGTTTCTCAACCTGTGCTGCCTAGTGCGTGTGCAGGTCCGTTAGTTACGGTCAATGTTTTTAGCGTTTAACTCGGTTGGCGGACATGAGTGAGTTCTGAGGGGTCCGCCCAAACAAGGGTGCGACAGATATGTTACCTAGTCCGATCTTAGCGTCGAAGTAGGGGAGCGGGACAGGAGCAGGGGAAAATGGCTGGGCAAATGGCAGAGTGGTAGTGATTTATTTCGAGGAACCCCCGTTTCAGGCCGAGAGAGAGGCGCGTCGAAGATGAGGGTACAAGCCGGGTCTCGTCGAAGAGAATTGTCTATTGGACCAAGAGGCTTCGAGGGGAGTTGCACCTTCCACGATCAAGTCAAGTGAGCGAGTCAGTACAGGCTGAGACGCTAGGGTACCCGACGTCGTTCGGTCCGGAGGGACAGGTAGAGGTTGAGGGCCTCAACTGAGTTTGAGTACAGGTGACTCAGCCACTACGGTAGGTTGGTAGAGTAGGAGACAGGAGGGGAAGAGAAGGGGGGAAGTTAGAAAGGGTCGTAATCCCAGAAAAGGTTACTCAGTCAAGAAGCGTAGTCTGCCGGTTTAATGACCCTCAAAGTCGAAGTCGTAGTCAGGCGATTCGTGCCTGATTTGATTCAATCCTCCGGCCTGAAACTTTGCTGTCTTTGGCGTTTTTTTTTTTTTTTNTGGCTTTTTTTTTTTTTTTTTTTCCGTTTCCTTTCGGTTCCTCTCCCGTCCCGGAGCACTGGCGGCGCCGCAGTGACGAGATTCAGTTGCCGAGAGGGGGTGCCACCCAATCCATCCCCTGAGGCGTCGTGCGCCTCCCCCTCCTTCGAGACCGTCCCGCCTTCCTCGGGTGAGCGGTGGCTGCGGAGCGCGCCCCGCGGCAGGGCAGGCGGGGCGCCCGTCGTGCCTGTCTCTCCGCCGGCCCGTCCGGGGTGTCCTCTTTGGTCGCCTCGGGCGCGGGTCGCAGACCTTCTGGGGGGTGCTGCCGGTCCGGCCTCGGCCCGTCCCGAGCGCAGACTCGGTCGCCCCTGTCGCGCGGGGAGGATTCGGACCGGTAGCCGCGGGGAATGGACTCTCTGTTGCGCTTTCGGCCCTCCGACGCGGCTCGGTCGGCGTGTGTGGCTCGGCGGTACTGACGACGGCCGTGACGCACGCGAGTGGCCCGTACGCGCTCTGAGATAAGAACGAAGAGGGCGGGTTAACGAAGGGGAGTCGGTTAGTTGGTGGCAAAAAGGTGACTACCTGTCCGGTATAAGTGGTTATTAACGGCCGGACCTGCCACCCGCCCCAAACTCCGGAACTCTTCGGGGTCTTTCACTTCGACTCCACTTTCCACTTCCTTTGCCTGGGGAGGCACCTCCCCGCACCAGTTCCCTTCTTGGTTATCTGTCTCTCGTACCCCTCCCGCGGCCTTCACGCCTGACTCCCCCGCTCCTCTGAGAGCTCGCGCCAAAGGTCACTCCGGGAGGGAAGCACATGCACGTGGAGTTCAAAGCCCCGCGAGAAACGAGACCCTCCACCGCTCTGCGGTCCCGAAAACGGAAAAGAGGGAGTGTCGGGTTCGACGACCCTGGCTCGGTCTGAGACCCACGAGTCACATCCGATTTCCGTTTATCCAGTTCCTGCTTTCGAGCACCTGCCCGCTGGCGTCCCGAGGTTCTTTCAGCCAATTTTGTCGCAATCCGCCAGTGGCGGGCAGGACGGCCGCTGAAGCGCCGCGTCCTCCCGCCTGACCACCGGCCTCCCCCGGAGGCAGCCATGACACCCAAAACAATTCCGTTTGGGCCCTTCGGACACACCAGGTCGCGCCTCCGCAGCCCGGACCCACTCCTCTGAATCCAAAAGAGTCACAATCAGCGAGCCAGCACGGGCCGAGAAAAGCTGGGGTACCTGACGTCGAGTGGTCCGAGGACACAGGTACTCTAAGAGGTCTGTTCCTATGACCTCACCCAACGGTAGAGAAAAAGGTCCCCTAGAAAGGGATGGGTCCCTAGTTTGGCCCCAGAGGACGTGCCGTCCGTCTAAGAAATGGCTGACTCGATGTTCCCTTCGGGTTAAAAGAGTCTCATTCTGTGGTTTCGTATGGTTCTTGTCGTAGCTTCTGCTGAAGACCCCTGTGTTGGTTTCGAGTATTTTAGGCTTACAAAAGCAATGAGAATTGTTTACTGTCACGATGACACAGAGCACGGCGCTTCCTCGGGTCCACGAGGAACATGGACCCACAGCGTCGACGACAGGAGAGACGGGCTTAGCGTCTCGGGTACCACAGGGGTTGCCTCACGACGGACGCACAGGGTAGACACTCCTGGTTTGGAGACAAGAGGACGAAACGAAGGTAACTCTTGTGAGTAGTGCAACTTACAGTCCGGGACCCGGTGAGCGTCTTCCTCCGTTTTTCAGTTTAGGTCTTGCATTCTGCAAGACAACCCGTTTACTGGGGTCAATCCCCAGATCTCCCTTTTTCCTTCATTGTGACAAACTCTTAATCTCGTGTATTTTCTACCTGACACACCTGGAAATAAACTTAGTACTAGCTTGTTTGGTTGACACTTTTTTCTGTAAACATTCTATTTCCCCTTTCAGTTTATATTTGACAATCTACTGTCCTCAATAACTATAAAAACAATCCCTCTCCACCGGATAACAAATCTAATTTTATGGCATCAACAAGTCGCTACGGTTACCTTTATAACTTTAACGGCGTCTTAAACCTTAAACGAAATACCAATACGTGCGATTTTTTTTTTTTACTCCTACCTTCTTTGTTCTCCGTTTTACAACTATTAAAACCATCGACCTACTATTTCACACCCTCAATACTGGTAAAAGAAGAGACACCTCAAAAGACATCATTTCAATTTTTGTGTAGTACCCCTTTCCTATTTAAGTCAAGTCAAGTCAAGTCAACGAGTCAGCACAGACTGAGAAACGCTGGGGTACTTAGCGTCGTGTGGTCCGGAGGGACAGGTAGTGGTAGAGGGCCTGACTCAAGTGAGTCTGAGTGCAGGTAGCTCAGGCACTACGGTAGGTCGGTAGAGTAGCAGCCAGCAGGGGAAGAGGACGGGGGTTAGGGAGGGTCGTAGTCTCAGAAAAGGTTACTCAGTTGAGAAGAGTACTATTTAATCCTATTTAATCCTCGAACCTTGATTGTGTGTGACGATATACATTTTATCTATTGGTCGTTCCTGGGTGTCACATCGTGTTCCTAGAGATGAGTTATAAGCAATGGTGGATATACTCTTTCGTTAGACTTTTTCACTTATATACACATATAAATTGATTTAGTGAAACGACAAATGGACTTTGATTGTGTCGTAACATTTAGTCATGTGAGACGACCAAGTGAAACAACATGTCGTCTTTGATTGTCGTAATACTTCGTTAATATGAGGTTATCTTTTATTTTTCGATATGCGATTATTTTAAATTTTGTACAAAGAGTAACCGACACTGGAACACGTCGTAGTACATTAACGAGAGTCGTAACTAGGCGAGTGGACATTTTGAGCCTGATATATTAAGTAAAACTCCTAATTTTTCACGTTATGAGTAAAGGATAGAGAAGAATCCTGAGCTCCCTTAGTCTACCCTTGAGACGACATTTCTCGAGTGTCATGTCGTACCGATAGTTGTTACTACCGAAGACACAGAACTTTGTCTGTAACCTACCGACACCGTCAACACTACAAAGTCGACAGTGACTTGCGCCCGGGTCCTGTCGGTTCTCCGGTACGCGACCCAGATGTAGGTTTTGCCAGCTAAAAGGGTTCGCCTCCGGACAGACACGACGGTGAAGCACCGGTGTAACCCTTGACGTAGGAACTGTCGGACGACTCCAGACGTTCAAGTGGGGTCACCTTCAGTAGTCGTGAACCTACACTTCGACGGTAGTACCCCTCTGAGGACGTAGTCAGGAACCTTGCGTAAAGGTCCTTTCCCTCACCCACCGGGCCCGTCCCCCACGTCCTTCTCGTTTGACTTGTCGGGTACCACGGGGGTTGTTCCTACCTTTCTTCACTTTCAGCGAGTCAGCACAGGCTGAGAATCACTGGGGTACCTGATATGTCAGGAACCTTAAGAGGTCCGGTCTTATCACCTCACCCATCGGAAAGGGAAGTGGTCCCCTAGAAGGATTGGGTCCCTAGTTTGGCCCCAGAGGACGGAACATCCGCCTAAGAAACGGTCGACTCGATGTTTCCTTCGGGTTCTTATGACCTCACCAATCGCATCGGGAAGAGAGCACCTAGAAGGGCTGGGTCCTTAGCTTGGCCCCAGAGGACGTCACGCCCGTCCAAGAAATGGTTGACTCGGTAGTCCCTTCGGGTTGTTCCTACCCCAGTGTACATTTTCTTTTACAGGAGTCCTCTTCCAACACGTCTTCTGTGCTGTCGTGCACCCAGTACCCACACTACGAACACTGTCGACTCACGGACGTTCACGGTCCGAGGCGTGTCCACAGAGGAGAACCTGGTCGGGTGGGACGGTGCTTCCCCTATGTCCTCTACCCGGTCCAAGTAGTGTGTGAACCTTTTTCCGTCTCGAAAACGGACAAAAAGGGTTGGTTAGGGTCGGGTGCATTGGTAGTGTCGACTTCGGTCTTGGCAGTAGTCCCACAACTGACGACGGTGGTCGACGTAGTGGGAGAAATAATAATGATAGAGAGTCGTCCCCGTACCTAAACGTAGAAAAGAGGTTGAGACTTTATGAGTTTAATTTTTTATATATATACCATACGATGGGTGGGGAACAAAAAGTCAGTTTGTGGTTAGATCTACGACGACACTTCCCTGAAACGTCTACATCAACCTCAGGATTCGGTCACTGGAAAACATCTCTCATAGACCACCCGAGTTAGAACCACTCGGCAAATTTTCGTCTTTCAAAGGAGGACGTCCGTTTCAGTCTTACGAAGTGCCGTACTCTTCCTGAGTCTAGAGACGTCGACCACACTTCTACCCCCCGCCGCCCAGATCACTCTTCCACCGGAGTCTGGTCTCTCGTCGGGGTAGACAGGTGGTCGTTCCTGTACTCCCGGAGTCTAGACGACAGAGTTCCTCGACCTGACGCACCTGGAAGATTCGTCCGGGGGTGTGGTCGCGGACCGGAACACTCTACACAGTGTTACCTTTGGGGTGGACCGAGTGATTCGGTGTAGAGACAGGATCCTCCACCCGTAATGTCGGTGGGAGAGGTGAAATAGACATAAACCCGAGGGTCATGTGTCTTATCCAATTAGCATGTGGAACAAGACTGAAGGTAGTATCACAGAGTAGGAACCGGGTGAAGACAAACAAGTGAACAAAGTTACGATGTCCTCTCGGTGGGGAGGGGTGGTTTTGGTTTTTTGGGAGGTCGACCTCCTCTGTCCCCGAGGGACCAATTCTCTAAAAAGATCTTCTTCCTGGACTGTTGGTCGTCGTTTACCGTGACGGTAAGGAGACCTCGTGTACCCGAGGTTTGACTTCACATCTAAGAACCACTCTTTTACGGTGGTCTTCCCCGGTGTCTGCAAGTCCGACTTTATTGGAAGAAGTTTTTTCGGTTTAGTCAACGTACTCCTTTATTGTTTGTGCACTTGACTGTCAGCTCTCGTAGACTCCCGGCCGCCGTTGGGGACCTTGGTCGCCGGAGGTACACACCGAACCCACGTCCCACCCGAGACAGCCGAGGAGGACGTCTCTACGGACTGCCTGTCCCTTCCTCCCCCACCACCGTTTGAGGACTTGGGGCTCTCCTCACAGAATGTTTCGGGCACCTGTACTCTCTCCTAAACTTAGACTCCGACTAATTTAACAAGTAGTGGTCGCGTGACGCTAACCTTAAGACACGTAGTTGTCTTAGTCGACAATCTTCTTTTTACTCTCGACACACTTCGTACTCCCAATCGTCCTCCCTCTCGAAGAGCAATACTTTTATCACCTACGAGTAATATCTTTACAATCTTTTACGTTCACCATCCTATAACAAAAACTCAGCGATTCAACACAGACCGAGACACTGGGGTGCCTGACGTGTACGGTCCCAGGAGACAGGAAGTGATAGATGACCTCAAACGAGTTCGAGTACAGGTAACTCAGCCACTACGGTAGGTTGGTAGAGTAGGAGACAGCAGGGGAAGAGGAAGAGGGAAGTTAGAAAGGTCCGTAGTCCCAGAAAAGGTTACTCAGTCAAGAAGCGTACTCCATCGGTTTCATGACCTCAAAGTCGAAGTCGTAGACAGGAAGGTTACTTATAAGTCCTGACTAAAGGAAATCCTACCTGACCAACCTAGAGGAACGTCAGGTTCCCTGAGAGTTCTCAGAAGAGGTTGTGGTGTCAAGTTTTCGTAGTCAAGAAGTCCCGAGTCAGAAGAAATACCATGTTTGAGAGGATAAGTGTGTACTGATGACCCTTTTGGTACGAAACTGAGATGCTTGCAAACAAGGAAAAAGAGAACAGTGACAACTCTGGAACCCGCGGACGTGAGAAACAGAGGAGAACTTGAGAACTGGGACTTGAACCTAACTAGTCTTTAGGTTTCGACCTCGGCCTCTGTAGAACTCCACTGTCGGCACTGGGACACTACTCGTCTCCACTTCACATGGAGAACGGACAAAGTACTCCGGTTTTTGTGAGTACAATAACACTTTTCGGACCCGAAGGGTGTTCGTCTCGTGTTCCCGTCTCCCCGAGAGACCTCGACACCGACTTGAGTCTCACGGAGTCTTGGAGGAAGGGGTGGTGACCACCGGACTGACAGTCTTTTGTGTCTGTACCTACACCCCAGGCACCTTCGTCACCCGTGTGGACGAGGACGGGAGTAGGAATGTGGGAGGACCTGATCCTTGGTTTCGTTGTCATTGAATTTGGTCTCTTCAAATTAAGGGGTAGACGGCTTCAGGTCCACCGAGACACCGGGGTCCAGAAGTCCCCGGGGCCGAGGAAGGACGAGTGTCGAGACGCAAGGGGACCCACACTGGGAACAGGAGTGGTACCAAGAGTGTCGTTGTAGGGTTTTTCGTCCGACCGTCTCCACCCCCTTCCCTTTCTGGCGTGACGTTCTCAGAAGAATCCTCCAAGATCCATGGTATAGTCGAGTGTGGTACAACCGGACTCAGTGTACCAGTATGGATCGACGTTCCCTCAGACCCTTTACTCCAGAAGTAAGAGTACTAGGAAAGGGTCGAATTGTAAGATCAGGACGTCTCCTATGGTCGTTGTAGAGATAGACCCTAGAAGACACTGGGAGGTGGGGTAGACCCATACCCTCTGGGAGAGGAGTTGTGGAGTCCTTAAGCTAGTCTGGAGGACACTCGGTCACGACACGAGAGTGGTCGAACACTCCAACCCAAGAGGTAGGTGAGTAAGTTGTGACGACTTAAGATCCGAGACGGACAAGAAGGGTGGGGTGGCCGGCTATTTGACTCTCTCCAGGAGTCGGTCACGTGCCACCTTGGTCGCAAACCGGGTTCAGACCAGGGTCTGCCGGTCGCACGAGGAAGGTCCGAAACGGGGGGGGCGGCCAGGTGGGACGACACGTAGACAGAACAAATAGGCAGAGCGGAAAACACCCGACAGGACTGGTCGTGTATTCAAACACTCCCGTCTTACCCAGACAACATAGACGACACCTAGAGTTATCGGGCGCTGACGGGGACCGCGAGTCCCGTTCGGGGACAGTCACTCTCCTACTTACGCACTTCCGGAAGATTTCAGGAAAGTGTCGGTGTGACGAAGGGACAGGTACTCGCGTACGTACGATTCAACGAGTCAACACAGGCTGAGACACGTTGGGGCACCTGACATCGGACGGTCCGAGGAGACGGGCACCCCAAAAGGTCCGTCCCGATGACCTCACCGACGGTACGGGAGGAGGTTCCCCAGAAGGACGGGGTTCCTACGTCGAGGACGGGAATGTAGAGGACGCAACCGTCGCACAAGAAATCGTAATCGCGGTGGACCCCTCGGGGACTGAGTTCAATTTCACCGAAGCGCCTAACCTGACGAAGAGGGAGTCCGCCTTGCGACCGCTCGTGAAAGAGGTTCCCCTCGAGAGTGTCGACTTCTGAGAGGGTAGTCGTCCTTGTCTCGGTCACAGGCCTCCACCGTCTTTTCGGTCAACCTCGGGCTCACCCGGCCCTGGGGTCCCTCTCGACCAGGTGAGGGCCGTCCGAAGAGGTGGGCGACGCCCCGGAGACCCCAGTCGCCGAGACACCCGAGGGCACCCGGAGACGGACAGAGACGAGACCGTAGAACAGTGATGGGAGGGTCAGGGAAGGCCGGTGTCCCCTCGGAGCCCGAAGAGAGTACGGGCAGAGCTGCCGAGACGACGAGTGAGGTGGGACCCCGTCGTGTGTCTCGTGGGGAGGGCTCCCCCAGAGACACACAAGGAGACACACACGCACATGGACCCACATACAGAGCACACACAAGGGGACACACATACACATATGGACCCACATACAGAATAACAAACATACACACACACACACAAGGAGACACACACGAATGGACACAGATACAGAACAGACACACACACACACATATAGAGACACACATGCAGAACAGACACACACACACAAGGAGATACACATACACATATGGACACAGATACAGAACAGACACACAGACACAAGGAGACACAGATATGGACACAGATACAGGACAGACACACACACAAGGAGACACACATATGGAGACAGATACAGAACAGACACACAGACACAAGGAGACACAGATATGGACACAGATACAGGACAGACACACACACACACACAAAGGACCGAGACCCTCGGAGTTGGGACCACAGCAGAATGAAAAGTTTACATAGTCGGCAGACTGAAGGGGACTCTACAAATGACGGGTAAAAGGTGGAGTCCTAGGAAAAGGATTGTCACGAGACAACTCGTAAATAGGGTCGCCTTGTGTCGGTCTTGAGTCCGTTGTACTCGTTCAGGATTATAATCAGATTGTCTGACGTTTGACGCGTCCCTGGGAGTTCAGGTGGGGTTTGGTCAAAACTCAGTAGTCCACCCGTGGGGAAGTGGGGGTGGAGGGGCTTCCTAATTTCTGTGACTCAGTTCGACACGTCTCTACGGTGGAGAATGTAGAGGACGTGACCGTCCTCTCAAGAAATGGTGATCCCGGTGGACCTTGGGGTACAATAGATGTAAAATGGTGTTTCTGTTAGTATATTCTTTTTTTGGATCCTATCCGAACCTTTTCAAAGTGATCTACACCCGTACCTGTACGAACCCTTTTAGGACCGTCTCGTAGTCCTCCTTCCCTTCACTTAATTTGGAGAGACACTGGTTTTTGTCTTTTCAAAATACCGGGTGAATTTGTGACATTTAGAAGTTAATTCTGTTCTTTATTTGGGCAAGACCTTGAGACTCATCTACACTACCCAATTTAACACAAGGAAGTTTTAAATGTACAACTTCAGAGTTGGGGTCCCGAAGTCCTACACTGGAATAAACCTTTATTCCAGAAATATCTAATCAGTTCAATTTTACTCTAGTAGTTTATAAACGTCCCGTCGTCACCTCTACGTCTACATCTCTTTTCTGAACACCTGTACCCCCCTCTCCTTCCTCTTCCTCTCGGTTTCCTCTCATCGCACCTTTGTGTGTGTAATGGCACACACGTTATCTGTCGGTCACCCTCACACGACACACCGAGTCCCTCAAGTCGGCCCACGAGACCCAGGTCGACCTCCGCCCCCTACCCCACCCTCCACCCTCCCTCCAAGTTCTCCTTGGATACCGACTAAGTACAACATGCCGTCTTTGGTTGTGTCATAACACTTCGTCAATAGAAAGTTGATTTTATTTCTCTACTCAGCAGTCCGACCCGGGACTAGGCTATACTAACTGCAAGAATACTTTCCCCTTGTAAACCTGTACCTGTGTGTCCCTCTACAGTACACTTCTACTTCCGTCTTCAACCCCACTACGAAGAAGTTCGGTTCCTCGGGGTTTCTAGCGGTCGTTTGGGGGTCTTCGGTCCTCTCTCCGTCTCCTGTCTAAGAGGGAGTCTGAGCCTTCCTCGGTAGGACCACTGTGGAGTCAGAACGTGGAGACAGGAGGTCTTGGCACTTAGGTATCTAAGGATAGCTAATTCGGTTGGTCAGACGTCACAAGACAGCACCGCCGGAGTCTTTTGATTATGTGCCCCGAATTTTGTTGTCTGGAAAAGAAGGGAGACACTGGCACAAGTTTACAAGGAGAAGAGTTCCCCGTGGTCCGTTTGTCCTAATCCCGTGTGGTAAGAGGTAGCAGTGTCTAATGTAGATGTTTCTGGAGTAAAGGTTCATTTCAGTATAACTGTCCGTACCCCACCTCCGTCCCACTCCTAAGAGTCCGGAAACGTGAGTCTGACTTAATGTGGTAGCCGAAAGGACCCGGAAGTCGAACGTTTAACACACTAACAACCAGAAGAGTCGGAGGTGTTGGGACACTTGGCTCAGGAGATTATTTAGATGAGAACACATTTAGACAGGGACCAAGACACAGAAACGTCCCGGGACTGTTCGTGATTGAGTCTGAAGACGAAGACCCGAGACTCGGTGACTGTCCGCCGCCAGGTCCATGCACTCCAACCGGTCGTCTCAGACTCGTGTGAAAAGACCCGGGGTGCTTCCTCCGGACAGGTGTGACCCCTCCGACCCCTGGGTCACAGTCCTCCGGGCAACCGGGTGTCTATCTGCGGTGTCAGAGGTTTTAGTTGAACAGGTCGGTGTCTCCCTTATTAAACCAAAGGGTAGACGGTTCAGTAAAAGGACTGTAGCGAGGACGAACTCTTGTATCCACTCCACGGTAACCGACCCGGGAACCCTTGTAGACTAGTACACCAAGGAAAGACGGTGGGTGTCCGGTGGGACGACCGGGACTCGATTTCGAATGTAAGAATCCTACCGGTCGGAGTTGAGGAACGGGAGGTCCGGGGTCGTCGTACGACTTGACTGTAGAACATCTGGGAGACAAGAGATCTCAGGGTCGGACCTCGTAGGGAAGGAGAGGAGGAGCTGGAGACTGGGGTTCGTCGGAAACGGACCGACTACCAACATTACAACAAGTCAGCGAGTCAGTACAGACTGAGAAACGGTGGGGTTCCTGACGTCGTGAGGTCCGGAGGGACAGGAAATGATAGAGGGTCTCGAACGAGTCTGAGTACAGGTAACTCAACTACTACGGTAGGTTGGTAGAGTAGGAGACAGCAGGAGAAGAGGAGGACGGAGGTTAGAGAGGGTCGTAGTCCCAGAAAAGTTTACTCAGTCAAGAAGTGTAGTCCACCGGTTTCCCAACCTCGAAGTCGAAGTCGTGACCAGGAAGGTTACTTATAGGTCTCAACCAAAGGAAATAATGACTGACCAAACTAAAGGAAAGACAAGTTCCCTGAGAGTTCTCTGAAGAGGTCATGGTGTTAAGTTTTCGTAGTTAAGAAACCACGAGTCGAAAGAAATACCAGGTTGAGAGTGTGGGTATGTACTGATAACCTTTTAGGTATCAAAACTGATATACCTGGAAACGACCGTTTCATTGCAGAAACGAAAAATTATACGGCAGATCCAAACAGTATCAAAAGAAAGGTTCCTGGTTCATAGAAAATTAAAGCACCGACGTCAATGACAGGTATCACTAAAACCTCAGATTCCTTTCTCTTAGACAGTGACAAAGGTTAAAAAGGAGAAGAGAAACGGTACTTCACTACCCTGACCTACGGTACTGGAATCAAAAAACTTACGACTCGAAATTCGGTCGAAAAAATAAGAGAAGTAAGTGGGAGTAGTCTCCGAATAATCAAGGAGAAACGAAAGCCGGTAATTTCACCATAGTCGACGTATAGACTCCAACAACGAGAAAGAGGGTCGGTAGAACTAAGGTCGAACACTAAGTAGGTCGGGTCGTAAAGTGGACTACATGAGCCGTATCTTCAATTTATTCATCCCACTGTCATATGTCGGAACTGTATGAAGAAAGGGTTAAAACTTGGTCAGACCGACCATCGATAGAAAGCTGAACCGAAGGTTAGACCGGCAGGGGAGGAGGTCCTTCGTAAGGACCTAGAGGGACCGACGAAATCCAGAGAGGAGACGTAGGAGGAAGTAATTCCGGGACTAGTGTGGTCCTCACGCTCCCCCTTCCAGAAACGCAAACAGAACCGACGTCGACACCCGAGACGAACGGAGGAGAGTCACATGACTCGTCTGGTCTTCCTTGGCAAAAAGGAGGGTAGGAGGGGGTAGTGACGGGGGAGGTCAAAGAGAAGGAAGGAGGAACTGAAGTGGACCAGGAGGAAGTTAGACGACTAAGGGAGTGTACGGTCCTATTACTCTTTCGACGTTCCCCGGAGGAGGGTTCGGAGACTGTGGGGGGAGACTCAGGTCGGAAGAGAGGGTCGACGGGGGCGGAAGTCAAGGTGCGGTCGGAACTAAATGACGTGCCCAGCCCGACAAACGGTCCACAGACCAGGACAGATCTTCGTTCGTCAATCGAAGCTCCACTATTTACACCGAGTTGCCTCGAGTCGGGTCGTCACCAAGGGTCCAGTCAGGGGTCTGCGGAACATCAAGGGGGTGAGGGGTAGAGACGTTTCTCAAATCGGTTCTCTCTACTAAATAAATGAATAAAATTTTTACGAAAATAAACAAAAAACCGACACGACCCAGAAGTGGCGACGCACTCGAAAAGAGACCGACGTCTCTTGTCCCCGGTACGGAGACGTCACGTGTGCAAAGAGCGACACGACCGAAGGCAACAGCATCTTATACCCGAGGTCCCGTGCACCCGAGTCGTAAACACTGTGCACCCGAGTCATCGACACCATGTGCCGAAATCACCGAGACGCCGTGCACCCTAGAAGGGTTTAGTCCCTAGCTTGGGCACAGAGGACGTGGCCGTCCACCTAAGAAATGGTGACTAGGTTGTCCTTTCGGGGTTCCCTCTACTAAATTTATTGGACGGAGGTTAAGAAGAAACAAGGACCTTGACAGAGCGTGTGTGATATAAAACTTTTTAGGTACATTCTTCAATGTGAGTTATATGAGGAATCGACCCTTTCTACCTGAGGAAAATCAGACCCGTGAAGACAGGGACGGTCGTCCCTTCTGTGCCCGACTATCTACGGCTGATGTCACTACTGGAGTCCACAAACCCTAAACAGAAATCTCTCGGCTCCTCCTCGTCCGCGAGGACGACGGAACACGTCGACCCTTTTACACACAATTTATAGAGACTCGAGTACTTCCAAAAGTCACTTGTTACACTGTTATACGGGAGTCTTACTGGGGTGGACGTCCTGGGCTCCGTCTCCTGTACGGGGACCCAGTGCCTCGGTAGAGTCGTCCCTGCCGACACACCGTCTTTGTTTCGTTTGCTTTGTTTTGTGGACCAGTAGTCTGTGTCTTTTCGGCGACTCATCGGGGACTTTGAGACTCTTCTTTATGAGACATAAACTGGTGTTACGTCCGATACTAAAGAGTTTTTCTTGTGTTTTCCATCAAATACACCCGAAAGGTCCACCGAGTCACCATTTCTTAGACGGACGTTTACGTCATCTGTGTCTAAACTAGGGACCCAACCCTTTTAGGGGACCTCTCCCTTTACCGTTGGACGAGGTCCTAAGAACGGACCTCTTAGGGTACTCGGACCGCCCGACGTCAGACACCCCGGTGTTTCTCAGTCTTTGTTCACTGATTCGTTGCCCTTACACCGTCTCAAGATAGAACATCTGTTACCACCCTACGACGCCTCCCAGGTCCAAACCCCTCGACAAGCCCCGCACCTCGTCTCCCGAGGTAAACACTCGGGACCCGGACCGCTGCCGGACACACACCCGGACTGAGAGTCGAGGACCTTGTGCGCGAAAGCGGGTCAAGAGAAACCCGAAGACCCGGGTTGACAGGTGTGCGTACTCAAGACCCATAGGCAGGTGGGGTCACGTCTGCGGATGAGTTGTGTGATCTCCACAACCGATCACGGACCGAGACGACACCTACGGCCACAACCTCCTCCACCCTTCTGTGGGACGGGACGGGAGCCTCACGACGTCCACCCTGTTACTCTCTTCACCGTATATATAGTCCGGGAGAGAGATCCTGGAGAAGACGCCCTGGAGGTACGTCGCTGTTTCTGGGTGGTGTCGGTTTTTTAATTTTATTTTATTATTCGCACTGACGCCGACACGCGTCTCGTGAATGAGACTCGGGGAACGTGACGACTTTGGACGGGGGAGGGACTTGGAAGTGTCGGAGGACACCCGACCACGACAAAAGGGTCCCAGAAATACCCTCCTTCAGTCACAGTCTGTTCCCCGTCCCCCACAGCGATCGGTCCCTCCCCACCTCCACCCGATTTTGAACCCAGGTAGTCTGAGGTTGTGAGTACGGGAACAGGACGGGGTTTGTGGGGAGACCTCCTCAAGGACGTCCATTACCTCAGACCCGACGTGGTCACTCCCCGTCCTGGGGTAGACCCGGGGGTTCACACGTCTCCCCGTCTCGCCCCACCGGGGACCGAGGTCGAGGGGAGGGACGAGAAGGGAGCTCTGGAAAGTCGTGGAGGTGACCCGCGTATGCCTCGGGTTTCTTCCGACGGGCCCGGCCTCGTCCGACGGTTCGTACAGGGCGGGGCTGACGAGGTCACAAAATAAACACCACCGCCCCCCCGATGCGAGATCAAGGTCGCGAGCCCGAAGAGCGACGCCACCGACGAGACCAACACCTCGTGTCCGAGACCCCGAGCATCTGCGGTCCTCAACGCCCCACACCTGAGTCCTCAACGCCAAGTGGCCGAATTGACGACGTACCGCACACCCCAGAAGGGTCTAGTCCTTGGCGACTCGGTGGTCCCTTCGGGACGTCAGTGACAATGACCAGAACTGGGATTTCCCGTCACAGGACCCCACTTCTACGTCGGCGTATAAGGTCTTCACACGTGGGGGACTCTTCGGGTCCTCGACCGGGGACTACACCTGGGACGTCGATCGAAGAGACCCCACCGACATCTCCCTCTCTTCGGACCAAACAATCAAAGGAACTTTGTCCGAGACAGGGAAGGATTGACACACCGGAACCTGTGTAACGAATTGGTGAGACTCGGAGTCAAAGGAGTAGACATCCTCCCACACCAGAACTCCAACACATCTCCTTCCACGTACCTCCCTCGCCAGGGACCACACTAAAGTTCGACGACGTACTTCGACGGTCCTCACTCCGACGAAACAGAGACCTGTAGTGTAGGTGTAGGGTCCGTCTTTCTGTCCTGTCCTTCTGGAACTCCAGTTCTTCCCCTCGAGGAGACGACCCTGACCACACCTGGTTAGTTAGTGTCGAGTAGGGAAAGTACCCACCGGGACGGAAACTCTACGACTTTCGAGGTCCACGACAGACGGTGGAAAGCTACACCCCCAGTCCTATCGCGCCACCGGTCACCGACCCTCCATCACGTTTCAGGTCCGTACGCATCGGAATGGATTCGTCCTCTACGGGACACGGAACATTTCTGTCTCTTTTCTCCTACCCACTGGACCAGGACACACGGTCCAGTGTGGACTACCCTTGACCGGGGTCCGGTGGTGACAGGTGCGGACTAGTGCAAGGGGACCTTCTACGATCTCGACTCTGAGACTGTCCCCCCAGAGGTCACTCTACAATGAATTTACCACAATGTAGGTCGACCGATAGTTCCGGGACCCTCTATAACCTCCGTAGAGACCGAACGTGTGGAGGACACTACCCCTCGGGAGGTGCACAGGTCCTGACCGTCGAGACCAGTCCGTGACACCGGTGCCCTTCTTGGAGTCAGGGACCCCTCCGGCCTTTTACTTGTCTGTTACCTCTAGGTCGGTCCTTTTTAAATACGTGGTAGACACGAGACCGGTCCTACAGATCTCTTTCTCGGAACTTTTTACGTCGGAAACTCGGTCTGGGTTCCCAGTCCCCACCTGAGCAGGTCGGGGACCGAAAGTTTACCAATTCGTTTAGAGACGTCGGGAGGTGGGTGGGAGTCCGACCAGGGACAGGGGTTCCGACACTTCCCATTTAGTGGAGGTTCCCCCCGAAGTCCACAGAGGAGAGACAGACAGAGTGGGACGAAGAAAGAGGAGAGAGTAATTTCGAGTCTCATGCATTGTTTTTTGTGGAACTCTTAAAGGTTCCGGACCTACCTCGACGGTTCTTTTCACGTTTGAGACCTTTTGTTTGTCGACCGTTGCCAGGGGGCCGACTGGTTCCTCCCAGACTCCTCTCTAGGTGAGACTTGGAGGGAGGTTTGAGGGGTGGTTTCTGTCTTGGGGCAGGAGTCCTCCAAGGTTTTACCCCCGTGGTTCCGACTAGAGTTCCCCAGGACACCTGTCTTCGACTACCCGTTAGGGGTCCACCTTATCTTTCCCCTATGAGAGAACCCCCCTCTGACACTTGTGGGCGTCTCTGACAGCAGAAAAGGTCTGGGACCCGGTCGCAGGCACACAGACACACGACCAAACGTTCCAGACCGAGTTCTCGTCTCTGCCAGGAGCTCCCCCTCCCCTCGTCGCGGGTGTCCCACATCCTCTCGCTCCTGGCCGACCTCTCGGAACCGGCGAGGGCCACGGCGGACCCGGACCCCCGGACGTCTGACCCCCCTGAGTGGAAGAGGGGTGTGGGGTAGGACGGGATCATCCACCAATTCTCGCCGGTGGGATGTTGCCCCGTCGAGACGGTCGGTTCGGAGGAGCCGGTGACCTAGGGACTCGGAAAGCAGACGTAGAGGTTTGCCCTAGTGTCAAGAACCGAGTCGACTCAAAACAACGACATTGTTTTTCGAGAGGTCGGGGTCCCCGAACCTCGTTTCCAAATAAAGGACGAGTTTGTACTTCTCCTTTACTCCCGGGACGTTCTTCAGGAAGAGTAGGCAGTAGACTCCAACCCCAGGAGTTTTCGCCAGGAGCTCTATTTCGAAACGCCCCGTCCGTCAAATGGACCTTCTACTACCGGTCATCCCCTTTCTGTCTCCCTCCCTTCCTCCGTGTGTTCCAACGAAAGAAACCGACTACTGGGGCACCTGCCGTCCGAGTGAGGGCGCCCCGTCACCCTCTTCCACATCTTGGCGGGGTGGGTTCCCGTTCCAATAGATCAGGTCCCGCTCCTTCGACACCCAGGACCTCTACCCAAACGGGTCGGAAAAGTAGACGGACGCTTCTTTGGGTCCGGTCTATGGGCCTCTGTCTCGTCCCGAAGACGTCCCTTCGGGTTCGTAGTCACTGACTCGCACCCGTGGTTGCGATAGGAGAGCCGAGGCCTTGGGACCGACGGGTCCTCGGTCCCACGACGGCCTCTAAGACGTCTTCCTGTTCCCCTGCTCCACAGGGCGGGACCAAGACTTCGAAGGCGACCTTCACTGCCCCCTTCGACCGTAAGAATTAATAACCGGTTTCTGACCCTGGACGGGACTCCCGAGGACCCAAATGTAGTCGAATTCCCAGACTACAGTTCATCCTCGATTCATTTACACTAAAAGAAAAAAACGTAATTAAGTCGTTCGTAAAGACTCGGGGAAACACCCTTGGTCCGTATCTTGACCACGGTCGGGGACGGGAGACACTCGCGCCCGACCTCCCCGGTCGGTACGACCGTGTAGTAACGGTACGACACCCCTTCGGCACGGACCCCAGACATGGGACCTTAGGACGTACCTCCTCAGTACTTTTAGGAGGGTCTCACCCCTACAACCCCACCCCGAAACTTCCTACCGACCCCCGAGAAGGTCTCCCCGAGTTATTTTTTTCGAAAAGAGTACTTCGTTTCATGACAGCACTGTTGAGTGCCTACGGACGTTGGACCGTCAGATGTCGTCGTAAAGAATGTACCTTAAAGTAAGTGTACAGTTTTACTGAGAAACACCATTTATAATCACAGGGATAAAATGTCGACTCATCTTGACTCCGAGTGCCAATTCAGTCAAAGAACCCCACTACACCGATCTCCCACTAAGTCCTAAACTCGGGGCCAGAGTATCAGATACGGTTCATAGAAGATCTCCCCACACAGACGGGTAGTCATTGACCCACTGAAACGGGACCAATGAGAGGACGAGACTCAAGGAGTAGGCATCTACCCCTGTCAGGGGACCCGACACGTGGAGTCGTACTCGTCCACCGGAACCTGGTCTTCCGGAGATGACTGTAGGGTCCGACGTCACCAGTACGGACAGAATCGAGTTGTTTTGCGGTGTGTGATCCCCGAGTCTGACGAGTCCGAATGGAGAGTGTCGAGACCTGTGGGGGACAGGTTCCGGTCCCCCGGTCGCACCAGCCCGAGGATCCCATAAAGAGAAGGATGGAACCCCTACCGACGGAAAAGGGACACACAGAGGAGGAGACTTCTCCCGTACTTAGGGTAATCCCTGGGTGAGAGTACTGGATTAGATTAGTGGGTTTCCGGGTGGAGGTTTATGGTGGAGTACGTTCCTCACCCCCCAGCTCTACAATCCCGGAGTTGCATCCTTAAAGCCCCCTGTTTTTACAAGTCAAGTGCCCTCTGGGGAGAAATACCCGCGTCATGGCTCGCGACCTCACGACACACGGGAAACGCCGTCGAAGACAACCAAATGGACGCACAGAGACGAGCCAGCGAGTCAGTGTAGACTGAGACGCCGGGGTGCCTACCATCGGGTGGTCCGAGGAGACGGGTACCCTAAAGGGTCCACTCTTAGGACCTCGCCCGACGGTAAAGGAGGAGGTCCTAATGGACCTAGCGAACGATAAAGACAGAGGGGACGACCACACTTCGTTACCCACTTCACTCCACTTCAGCGAGTCAGCATAGGCTGAGAAACGCTGGGGTACCCGACATCGGATGGTCCGAGGAGACAGGTACCCTAAAAGGTCCGTTTATCAGGACCTCCCTAACGGTAAAGGAAGAGGTCCCCTAGAAGGGTTGGGTCCCTAGCTTGGGCCCAGAGGGCGGAACATCTGTCTGCGAAATGGCAGACTCGGTGGTCTTTCAGTGGTCCTTCGTTACCCACTCGCGAAGAAATAACCTCTACCCAATGTCCCGTCTCACCGCGGACGAGACTCGTGGACGTTACGTCGAAGATACTAGTGGCCCTCCCTTCAGAGGTCTTGCCGGGTAGACTTACACAGGTCGGGGTGCCAGTCGCAGGATTACCAGATTCTACGGAGAGGAGATTGGATGGAAGATACACCATGGGTCGCGTAGAAAGATTTTCCGTGTAGCGCGGAACCGTTGGTCGCTGGAGTGGGACGGTGCGGAGGAGCAATGTAAATGCCCTCTACTGGAGACGAAGAGCCCGAAGGGTCCACCGCGATCCCCATTTCTTGGGCGGACGGTACGTCCGGTGCCTTCTTTGCGTCCAAGGTGGGACCCAGTCCTTCTGTGGGGCCTCCTTCCGTGCCGTTGGGTCGCAAGGATGGACCTCTTAGGGCACCTGTCTCCTCGGACCGCCCGATGTCCGGCACCAGAGGTTCTCCTCAGTCTGCACGGCGTTCGCTGAATCGTGCGTCGTGCGCGGCCTTCGCTGAAGCGTCCGTCGCACGCGCGGAGACGACGGGTCAAAGCCCCCGGGTCCCAGCCCAGGAGTCAAAGGAGACACTCCAGTCGAGAAGGGACGAAATGAGGGAGTTGTGGTCCGGCGACCTTACCCAAAACCGAGGCTGGGGTACGGGACGAGACGTGAGGTGGTCCCCAACCCTCCACACCCACTACCCCTCCCCACCACCCCCACCGTCCCGAACAGAGGACAGACGCGGAGACGAAACCCGGAGTCCGGGGTAGGGGTGGGGCGTCGGAGGGATTGGGGAGGGTGGTCCCTCTCCGGCCAGTCACGACCCCCACCCCTCGAGCCCCGAGACCCACGGGGGATAGGGCGTCCAAGGGGGAGGCACCGTGGGGGGGGGGGGGGGGGGGGGGGGGGCGAAGACGATGGAAGACCGGGGGTGCACCGTCCCTCGCACCCTCCTACCTCACTAGGAGCCTACGTGTGCGTCCCGAACCGCGCACACGGCGCCGTCGAGGGGCCAACAGACGTCAGACTCGTCCTCCCGGGCCGCCCACCAGTCCCTTTGAGAGGCAGACGGTCACACGGCACATGTGAGGCTAACAGGTACCCGAGGGGTTTCCGGTCCGACCCTAAGCAGGTGGGGGCCACGACGGTCTGGGTCCCGGGTCCGGGACACACGGCCGGTGAACGGAGGACCCGGGGCCGACAGCCGGAACCCCTAAGAATACGCAAGGAAAGGTGCGAGGACACTACGTCTAAACTATGACGAAATGGAAGAGATTTACTGGCCGTTAATCTCTAAATACACGTTTCGGGGACGACCCAGTTATGATCCGACCGGAACACGGGGATTAGAAGGAGGGAGAGGAAAGTGGGGAGGAGGGGGACGGAGGACCGGAGGGTAGGAAGGGGACACGAGTCTCCACGGGTCTCCGAAGGGTCCCCCGTGATCACCATTTCTTGGACGGACGGTTACGTCCTCTGCCTCCTCGGCTCCCAAGACAGGCCGACCACCCGAGACAGCCCAACCTAGGGACCCAACCCTTTTAGGGGACGTCCTCCCGTCTCCTCCCGTACCGTTGGGTGAGGTCCTAAAAACCGAATTCTTCGGGTACCTGTCTCCTCGGACCGTCCAGGGTCAGTTACCCCACCGTCTCAAGCTGTGTTGACTTCGCTGAATTGTCCCGAGGGAGTCCCAAGGTCCGACTTACTCGGGGGGGAATACAATACAAAATACCCAGGAAGGTCAAGAGAGGTTCCATCCGTGACTTCCGCCCCACTACTGTGTCCACACTTTCCTCGTACCTCCAGTCTCCAGCTCTTCCACTCTCCGTCGGTCCACTGTTCCTTTCCAGACCGAGGACCCTAACCCTCCACGTGCACGGCTCGACTAGGACCGAGACGGTCTCAGTCGGGACAGGTCACCCTCCTTCCGACTCTAGAATGGTGGTAGGGATGGGGTGGAGACTGTCCCCCGCTTAGGACGGAGGGTCCACCAAAATTTCTGGTTTATTTAGTCCCTGACATGTTCGAGAGACATTTATTGGTTTCCGTGACGTGTCAAAACTAAGTACCTTAAGATGGAAGGGTGCACTTACTTTTAAAGAGCAAACTTACATATAAATTTTACCGATTTGATTTTGTACACGCGACTTTTTTCGACTCGGGGTGAGTTCGACCATTTGTTTTGCACCTTCCAAAGAGAGGCTTAGGTCTCTAAGAGGTGACAATCGTAACAAATGCCCCATCTACGTCTTTGTAGGTCTTTCGCACCTCCGACCCGAGAGACGACACACGAGAACCACGATGTCTGCGTGACGCGCGGGGCTCGGAGCCGAAACGGTCCAAATGTGACCCCTACTCGCAGCAGAGATGGAAAACACACCCCTAATTTACTACGAGTGACCCGTGCCAGAGGAACGTTCGTCAAGGTGTGACACCGAGGTTCCGGGGCTACGTAAATACCTCGTCCGAACCAAGGGTTGCTCACTAAACGTTTCCGGTTTGTGTCGTCCTGATGACGATGTTAAGGTTCTCACTAAAATTACCGTTTGTTCAACGAAACCCGAAGGGATAAAGTAAACGACTTCAACGAATTACGGAGGGTAAGTCACACAAAGTTCGGGACGAAAGGTCCAAAATTTTTTAACACTATTTTACGGGTATTGGATTTTGGTGGAGTCGGTAATCCGCACGCCAAGTCACCGCAACACACGTGAGTGTGCCAACGTGTTGGCAGCAACGGTAGGTGGAGGTCTCAAAAGGTAGAAGAGCTTGACTTGGGGACAGGGGTAGTTTGTGGTGGGGGACGAGGAGGTCGGGGACGGGGACCACGGGTTGTAAGATGAAGGACAGAGGTCCTTAAACTGCCGAGACTCCTGAATACATTCTCTGGGTATGAAAATGTTCACCTAAACAGAAAAACACTCAGTGAAGTGACTCGTCTTCCGGGAGTTCCAGGTAGGCACACCGTCGTACACAGTCTTGAGGGAAGGAGATATTCTGACTTATAACAGGACGACACACCAACCTGGTGTAGAACGACAAGGTAAGTAGGTAGACCCCTGTACTCTCAACGAAGGTGGAGAACCGAGAACACTTATTGTGACGACCCCTGTACCTAGACGTGCATAGATAAGATCAGGGACGAAAACCAAGAAGCCCCACACTTGGGTGGGTCCAAAAATTGTGGAAGGTCCGGACCGTGGAGTAACCTTCCTGACTACGACTTCGACTTCGAAGTTAGGAAACCGGTGGACTACACTTCTCGACTGAGTAACCTTTTCTGGGACTACGTCCCTTTCTGACTTCCGTCCTCCTCTTCCCCTGCTGTCTCCTACTGTACCAACCTACCGTAGTGGCTGAGCTACCTGTACTCAAACTCGTTCGAGACCCTCTACCACTTCCTGTCCCTCCGGACCACACGACGGCAGGTACCCCAGCGTTTCTCAGCCTGTGTTGACTCGCTGACTTGTCGGTGTCGCCCGGACCACGACCCACAGCCCCCGCTTCGATTACTCCTCCCCCTCCAAAGATAGGAGTCCCTAGACCTCAGGCCTCGCCCTCCACCTTTACCTACCCGTCCATCACTGCGACCCACCCTCTACGGTCGACAAGGAGACTTGTCGTGAAACTGAAAGACCGCACGACAGAGTAGACAATAAAGTAGTGAAGGAGTACCCGTGACCCTTCGTCGGATCTTGTAGTCGAGGTAAAATATCCGCTCTTTGACTCAGTACCCCCCTACGTCGCGGAACCGACTCTAGTGGACCACTCAGTACTCTAGGTCACGGTCTTAAGTCCAGGTGTCCCGGGCCAAGTGGTTCGACAAGAAATCTTTTTCTAGGGGGTACGTCGACCAAACTCCGTAAAAACCGACGTGAACGTCCACTGTCTTTGGGTCGAGTGTGACCGAGGTCCCTCCCTCGACTACCGGGCACATTAATCGTTCCGGTCCACAACCCGACCGAGGGCCGAGACGGTTCGAACCCCCACCCCCGACGGAGACGACAAGAGAGGCCACCGCCGACGGAAGGAGACCCAGAAATAAATCGTCAAGACCCGTAGACCCCTTCGACTGGGGGGCTTCAGGTCCGAAGACACCAGGAGTCTTGCGTCTAGGGTCTCGGGGGGTGGGGCGGGGACCGGGTCCCCGGGTTAACAACCTCTGGAAGACCCTGGATCGAATCAAAGACTCGGACCCGAGCTCACTCAGTACCCGGTTCTCCTGTCTAAAACCTGAACGTCCAGGTCGTCTGGAGTGTCTTCCTCTTCGTCCGACCGTCCTTTCAGTGCTTCAGGAGCGTCCCTCGCGAGACCACCGTCTCGGGTTTGTTCTCACCTTTACTTTTCGGTTGGCACCCGCGGTCTTCGGGGCGTGTCAAACGCAAAGGATACACGCTCGGGTGAGACTTCTGCCGACGTCATTTTTATCGACGGAAAGGCCCGTGGAGCACCTTCAAATAGTAGGCGTCCCTAAACGCATACTTTTGGAAAGAACAAAAAACTATGTTATAAAATTGAAACCAAGAAGTCGGACGTCTACATCTGGAGATGGTTGAAAAGGAGGGTTCGTCTCCACGAGGAGGCGCAGGAGAGGACCCACAACGGGTGTCCGACCCGATCGGTGCAGGTACGACTGCATTCCAAATTTACTTTTGTTACACCCGCTCCTCGGAAATGTTGGACCTTCTGCCTCCCTCACTCCTCTTTAGTTTGGCGGAACTTCAAAAGGCACGGGTGAGACGGACGTCCCTCCGGTAGGGGTGCCCCTGGAAGGGGGCGGTGGGTGGGGTCTACGACCGTGAAAATTCCTCGACGACTGACAGTTCCCCGAAGGGAACCGTAGAAATTCTGGATGAGTAGTCTCTCTGTCACGAGCCACCGGACCGGACCCCACCCACCGTCACACTAACCCCCTCACCTACCTCCCTCCAGGGTACCCCCACGGCACCGAGTCTCACCCCTCATTCCACCTTGGACGGGAAGGTTGGACGTGCACCTGCGGACACCCTTCGGCCCCTGGTGGTATAGAGGTCCGGGGAGACGAAATAAAGATCTCCTGTGAGGGCCAGTAACGAAGAAAACCCCCCTAAGTCCCAGGAGCGAAGACAAGGGAGACTGGGTGGGGCTAGAAGAGGTGAAGGGTTTATGTAAAAATTCAAGACCGACCCATGGGTTGAGACAGAGACCTCGACCCCTATGTCGACCGTTGTTGTGTCTGTTGGGGAGAAGGGACTCGCCCCGAATACTAGGTCTCCCCTCTTCACTACCGTTCGTTCCTTGTTTCGTTCAGTAGACGACGGCACACACAATCTTCTACTCCCCCTCCCACCCCCCCGTACCCGTCGGGGGTCCCTGTCCCACTCCGTCGACTTGGACCCCGGTCTTTTAAGTCCCACCTCCACCCCCGGTACTTCCGTCCTCCCCGGACCGACCGCCCTCCCCCCACTCTCCTCCGGTCCGTGTGTGTCCGGTACCGCAGAAAAAAATTTTTTTATAAATTTGTACTGTAACATTGCGTTGATACGAGGTCCTTTTTAATTATTTCTTTAAATTTGTCAAAATAACTACGTATTAAGAGCATGGTAAATTAGGTGGGTAATTTGTCTGTTAATTTGTCCAAATTATATAAGCTACCAAAACGTTGGTGTCAGTTAATATCTCGTCAAAGTAGAAGAGCTTTTCTTTGGGCGTGGCAAATCGGGACCAGTGAGGGTAAGGCGGAGGGCTCGGGACTCGTCGTCGAGAGGGGCCGAAACAGAGTCGTCCAAAGGGACAAGGCCTGTGAAGTGTCCTTACCTTAGGGACCCCACACCGGAAAGCACAGGCCGACTCGTAGAACAGGACCTCAAAGTAGGTACAACATCGACTGTAGGTGGGACGAGAAAAGGCACCGACTTATCATAAGGTGGCACACCTACCTGGTACAAACCAAGTGGGCAAGTAGGGTACACCTCCTCGTACCAAAGGTGGCAAACCGAAGACACCCTCCACGACGACACTTGTGTACACATGTACACTGGCATACCTGTACGAGAGTGACCACCGTTGTAAAACCCACCTCCTCTCAGTGCGAGGTCGAGTGTGACCTTCAAGAACCCGTTCAAGTATAAAAGTAGTGAGACCCCTTCGTCTTTATCCCTTGCAGTCGGGGTCTACCTTTCTACCTTGGGGTCACCGGGGTGCACCAACCTCCTCGAGGGGAAGATCGGGGCGTGAACGAACTTCACACCCGGGTCCACGTGGACTGGGGCGGTTCGTAGGGAGGGAGAGATACTAATTGGCACCCTGTCAAAGTCTTGCCGGTTTGTAGTCGAAGGGGATTACAATTGGCACTCAGAGTGTTACTCTTATCGATTAATTTTTCAATTCATTGAGTGCATGTTTTGTTTTCCACACAGGACTCTCTAGGTAGAGGAAGAGTTGGTGGTCGGGTAGGAGGCGACTGGACGGGTCCGGGAGGGACGGGAGTGGGCCCTTCACCCACCCGTCCATTTGTACTTAGGGTCTATTTGTCCCTCAGTGAAAATCATGTTCATACAGGGTTCATTACATCCCCTGTATAAACAATGATTTTTAGTACAGTGAATTAGACTCTAAGTTTAAAACGACTTCCAGAATATATATATATACATATGAAAAAACAAACCGCCCCCTCGAAGGGACCACCGAGTTACCATTCCTTAGGTGGACATTACGTCCTCTCCACCCAAACTAGGGACCCAGCCCCTCTAGGGGACCTCTTCCTGTACCGATGAGGACACAAGAAGGTCCTGTTAGAGTGCCTGTCTCCTCCGACCGTCAGGTACCCCAGCGGTTCTCAGTCTGTGCTGACTTCAGTGACTCGTGACCACAAAAAAAAAACGATTTTGACGTTGTGAAGACTTCTCCCTTTCGTCGGGTGCTCTTTCTCTAAGCCGACCTCTTATTTCGCCCCGACCCTACCTAGTCGATGAAGACCCGACGTCGACACCAGAACTACTAAACACAAACCCAATGGAAGAAGGATAGACCGTTTAACCAAGGTGTCCAGAGTAAAATCAAAGACAAACAAACAAGTAAACAAGTTGGATTCTGTGGATGACGCACGTCCGGTATCATTTCCGTCTCCGACCCGTGGTGCTGACGAGAAGGGTTCGACGAGTCTCTTGTCTACTTTTTCCTCGTTGGAGGGGTCGTAAGGAAAGTGACAAAAGGGGATTTTGTAATCGGGGTACTCCGACCCCAACCAGGACGCACAGAACCAGTGACGACTTCGTGGTCACGGGCCTAGTCCCGGATCCTGTCTCGCCTCGAAAGTCATAAACAATTCACCTCTCGAGATTTTTACCCGTGACCCGTAATTGGTAGTACACTTTGAGTCGCACCGCTACCCCCGTCCAGTAATTTAAACTTCGTGGGAAGACCCCATTAAAGTAACCTTTATGAACGTCCTATTACCCAAAGACGATCTAACGTAGAAAGTCAATGACGGGTCCTGTTGTCGAGTTAAAAGGGGTAGCAACATAGTCACTTGTAACGATCCTAAGGCCTTAGAGAACGTTTGCACATAGGAACCCTGGGCCCATTCGGAATATGGAGGACCCAAGAGGAGTGGAAAGGAGGGGAGGAGCCCAAGGAACCAAAGGTACACCGGAGGCGGTAGTTTGACACACGGCCCTTGAACTTCGGTCCGACAGTGGAGTTGAAACACTCCACACACCTGTCTTTCTCTCCGTCCCGCCCCTCCTCCTCGGTCTCACTGGAAAACGACGCACACATGTCGCACACTGACCTTCTACGTCCACACACCACGGAGGAGTGCTCATACCACCCAAGACACACGTGACTTGCTCCATTGCCCCTGGTTCCGGGGACGGGACAGGGTCGCGCACTCCTGTTGTACTCCGACGGACGAAGAGGAATTGTTCCTGCGGTAAGGTACGGGACTCGTGGGGCCGTGGGCCTCACGAAGGTCGACCTCGGACCGTTGCGTCTTCAGTGGAACTTCTGACACACACTTGTGCCCGCACGTGCACATGTGTACGTGTAGGGTACATATGTACACAGTGAGTACACACGTGTGTACAAGTACACGTACCCACATATATACTCACGTGCACATGAACACACGTGTGTGTACGTGTACGTACACATATGTACACACAAGCACACACACACACACACACGTATATGAACCCTCCTTGATAGACCCCCTTACTCTTAAACCGTCATTACGTCGACTCACCCTAAAATGCCCCGTAGAGGACGAAACCCCAGGGCGGACGTGGAAGACGTCTGTCGCTCAAAGACAGGTCTGGGTGAAGGAGGGTAGACCAGGGGCGGAGGAAGGTGTGGGTCCAGGTCTTTGGTCGGGAAGACCTCTAATCCGATTTTGGTTCTCCAAAGATCGGTCGTAGGTAGGACGTGGGACCCCTCCTGAAAACAAACTTTCCCCACCGACAATTACAGAGTCTTTTAATCAGAACGATATGGAGGAAAATCTCCATTTTTGTGGAATACCCGTGCTAGGAGTACTGGCGGTACGACCCCTCTGTCCCAGTAGTTGGGGATAAACAGACAGGTCACAAGGATTCAAAACCCTTGGGGAGGTGCGAAGGTGGGGTCTCCCCAAAAGTCTCTCCCCGGTACTGGAGGGACGGTTTTCGACCCGTGTTCAGGGGTCGTCCGTCCGGTCTCGCGGAACACCCGGACACACGTTACTGACCCGGTTCCGACTCACGTGTCGACTCCGTCTCAGGTCGCAGGGACAGGACTCCACACCGATAACTCTGGGTCTCTCCAATTCACTGGACGGAATTCTGTGTGTCGACCTGGTCTTTACCTCTCCGGGGGTTCCGACATCGTGGAGGTCTCCTTCCCGTCCTCCGACTTGGGACCCGGGACTCGTCCCTCCCTCACTGCCACCTCAAGACTGAGACTGGGATCTGCCGGGGACCCCCACCCTCCACCCCCGCCGTGACCCTGGGGGTTTCTGTTGGTCTTGTAAGACTGTCTCTGGCCCCGTCGGTCTGACGAGGACTCACCGGCCCTCTCCTACGACCGGGCGGTCGACACCTCCCAGAACCGACACGACCCCGCCGCCCTCGTCTCCGCAACGGACCCCTCAGACGACCTCACCCCGGCCCTGACACCGCGGACGTACCCCTTCGTCGGACCCCTTCTGCCGGGTCGCCCTCTTCCGCACACCACCCGCCGGGACGGGACACACTACTCCTCCCTCTCCTCTGGCCGGTACACCACACCGGCGTCGTCCCGGTGACCCGGTCTCGGTCCTGTAGGACCGTCCCACCCACACACGAGACCACCCGTACCCTCACACACCTCTTTTCGTACATACACTTATACACTCGTACGCGTACACATTACCACACATGTACACTTGTGCACGTACACACATCACATATGTGTGTACACGCTTACGTTACACACATGTGTATACGTACACACATATCACACACGTGGTCCCGTACGCACACCACACATGGACCCGTATACACGTACACATTATGCATACACGTATTACACATGTGTGTATATGAACTCGTACACATATACCACACACATGGACACGTGTGTATATGTGCATACATACACACATACATTACACACACGTGTGTGTGGGTCCGTACAAACACACCACACATGGACACGTATGCACACGTACACACATGTGTACACACATTACGCGTGTGTATATAGGTCCGTGCACACCACACACATGGACACGTATACACAAACACATGCATGTACACACATTTGTATATAGGTCCGTGCGCACCACACATAGACACGTACACGNCCCCTTCGTCGGACCCCTTCTGCCGGGTCGCCCTCTTCCGCACACCACCCGCCGGGACGGGACACACTACTCCTCCCTCTCCTCTGGCCGGTACACCACACCGGCGTCGTCCCGGTGACCCGGTCTCGGTCCTGTAGGACCGTCCCACCCACACACGAGACCACCCGTACCCTCACACACCTCTTTTCGTACATACACTTATACACTCGTACGCGTACACATTACCACACATGTACACTTGTGGACGTACACACATCACATATGTGTGTACACGCTTACGTTACACACATGTGTATACGTACACACATATCACACACGTGGTCCCGTACGCACACCACACATGGACCCGTATACACGTACACATTATGCATACACGTATTACACATGTGTGTATATGAACTCGTACACATATACCACACACATGGACACGTGTGTATATGTGCATACATACACACACACATTACACACACGTGTGTGTGGGTCCGTACAAACACACCACACATGGAGACGTATGCACACGTACACACATGTGTACACACATTACGTGTGTGTGTATAGGTCCGTGCACACCACACACATGGACACGTATACACAAACACATGCATGTACACACATTTGTATATAGGTCCGTACGCACCACACATAGACACGTACACGCACGTACACACATGTGTATGTGGGTCCGTACACACATGGACACGTACACACACGTACACACATGTACACACACACGACACATGTGTATGTAGGTCGTACACACACGGACACGTACACACATGTACACATACACGACACATGTGTATGTAGGTCCGCACACACATGGACACGTATGCACAAACACACACATGTACACACATTTATATATAGGTCCGTACACACATGGACACGTGTACACACGCACACGTATGTACACACACACGACGCATGTGTATGTAGGTCGTACACACACGGACACGTACACACACGTACACACATGTACACACACACGACACATGTGTACGTAGGTCCGCACACGCACACCACACACATGGACACGTACACACCCACACGTATACGTACACACCACATATACATGTGTCCGCACACACACGTTCGACGTACACTGACACACAGGAAAGCCCCGACCCCGACACCCCCACCGTCTCCACCTCCGTGACGTCCATTCCGACGTCCGTGCCCTACGGCGTCTCCCTTTGACTCCGCCGGAGCCCGTTTGTTTACAGGGGAGTCCCGGAACGGGGACGACTGACGCCCCCCGTCCCCCCGTGACGTCCGTCTTTCAGACCGAGTCTAGGTCCGGTCCCGCGAGACGAGGGGGGTGGCCGCGAGTGTGCGTCAGGGTGGGGCCGGTCCGTTCTTCCGTCTCGGTGTTTCGACGACCTCTAACCCGCCGAAGACTCCGTCTCCAAAGTCGGTTGCGGTTTCCTGATTTCCACCCTCCTCTTCCCCTGTTGTCTCTTACTGTACCAACCTACCGTAGTGGCTGAGTTGTCTGTGATCAAACTCATTTGAAGTCCTCAACCACTCCCTGTCCCTCCGGACCGCACGACGTCAGGTACCCCAGCGTTTCTCAGTCTGTGCTGACTCGTCAACCTGATTCCCTAATTCGGACCTTCTTATGGTTCTTTTGGTGGATTGGGTGGCTGCCGGTGTCAGGAGGTCAGGCTCCGTCGAAATTGCACGCGCGCGGCGGGCGTGTCCCTTCCCTCACCTGAACCCTCAGAAATATTTTCCTTCCTAGGTCGGAACCGACGTCCGGGTGTGACGGCGGGACCCGGGTAGGACGGGTCCGACGGGGACGGACGGGAGGAGACCCGGACCCGACCCAGACCCAACCCGTGGGTCCTGTTCTGCGGTCCCTCTCCGGCCATCCGGGGGACCACACCCTTCTACCTCTCCGCCCCACCCCCTGCGTACTCCCACCGGCCCCTACCCCGCGCCCCCACACGCCTACCGGAGTATGTGGGTCGAAGCGTTCCAGTGCCCCACGCCCCCTTGGACGAGTGTCGGAGCCGGAGAGGCCGGGCAAGGAGGGTACCTGGTCACACCCCGTCGGGACGACACCCCGCATGACAGGCGAGGGGGACGAGGTAGGGGCTCCAGAAGGGTCGACAGTAGACCCGGTAACGGGCCGGGGGAGGGACCCGAGGGTGGAGGTAAGGCTCGGAAGGGTGGGGTGGAGGTGTCAACCTTCTCCAACTCAGGGGATGGGTTATAAGGGAAGAGAGAAATGTAGTCCGTCTTGGGACCAAAACACAACCTCCCCCACGCGTAGTACAGACCTATTTTACGTCTGGAGAGTCCGAACCAACGGTACACCACCGGTGCAGTGAGTCACGACCGGTACTCTTATACTCACCTTAAGGACCCACCCCGAAGCCCTTATAGAAAACAATGAATCGGACAAGAGAAGAGAGGACGGACCTTACCACTGTACTGCGGACCACAGGACCGTCGGTAGGACACTGGTAGTCCTCTCTTGTATACGGACCCTAGGATCTCCGTCTTTCTCAGACCCGGGGACTTGTTCAAGACCCTGAAGGACTCCTCGGGACCTAACCACGAATAGATCGGACGAATAATAGATTCTTTCCCACCACCCTCTCGCTCGGAAGGTTTCGGAGTGTCACCCCCTGTGTCGAACAAGGTTCCTTACCTCTATTCTTTTGTCACCTCTCCGGCTCCGTCCTCAACGGAGGGGTGCAGAAGGACCGAGAACCGCCCTCCGTAAGACGAGACAAGGAGACCGGGACGGCCGGGACTACCTCGTAGGGTCCCACTTGAGTCCTCTCTGGTCGGAGGGGGTGCGGGGACAAGGGTCGGAGGTGGAGGTTCAAGTCGAGGAGACTCGGGAACTCCCGGGGGAACGGAGGTGCCACTGGGGCTTCGGGGAGAGACGACGGACAGAAGACGGGGTCGACCTCCCCGGCTCGGAAACGGTGGGGACGAGGACGGGCTCGTACGACGCCAGAGCCAGGGGACCGTCTCCGAGGACCTAAGTCCTGTGCCCCCGATGTTCCTCTACGCCCAAACCCGTAAACATTACACTGCCGACACAAGTGTCCGAGGATCCTGGAATCCGCCGGTTCCCCGAGGATGTCGGGTCCCCGACCCCAGGTTCGTCCGCCCCCACTACCAAACGGTACAGAGAGGTCTACCGTACCGACAAGTCTGTGGACTACTGGCTTTACGGTACAGGTCGTGGCGGAGGACCCGTCGGCCGGACACACAGAGGAAGGGCGTTCGCCTGTCCCAACAGGGCTAAGAGGCCCAAACCTTCCGACGGGGTCGTCGGCGCCCACACGCACGTGTCCACTCACGAGACACCTGCTCCGACCCGACCAGTCCGGGGCGGGGCCGGTGGGCGGGGCAGGAGAGGGGGTCGACGTGGGACCCGGGGTCCTGGACAGGAGGGACCTTTGACCCCCCAGAAGTGGCGAGACCTGGGGCCCCGCCGGGAGCACGAAGGGGACCAGATGGCAACCCAGAACCGACAAAGAGACCTCAGCAGGGACTCTCGCAGGTCGTGAGAGGTCCCTGCGTACGCGATGTAGAACCTTAGGGTCCGACCCGGGGGGCCCTTCGACTGGGCTCCACCGTGACTACTCGACCCCGATATAGGCCCCACGGAGACCTTTGGTTCGGGGTCCTTTCCCTCTCCTCCCTTCGTCCTAAGCCGTCTTCGACAAGTCGCCTCGGGTCCGGGTCCCGTCGGGGCAAGTCGGACCGTCTCTCGAGATCTCGAGCTTCCGGGAAAGCTCGACTCTTCACAGTCCTGGAAGACGACGTCGGACCTGGCAGGAACTTACACCCGACAGGGAGTCCCAGCACCGGAGCCCACGTCTCCGGACAGGACTCGTCGCCACCCCTTAACTTTCGGTCGGTGGAGGCGGGAACTACCCCTCAGATCCCCCAGTCAGGGGGCTACACCAAAAACTTTGGAGTGGGGGACCACTTTCACCTTTCAGGTGGGGGGGTGTGGGAGGGTGACTCCGGGAAGGTTCCCGGGCAGGAGGAGGGACCCTCCCAGGGGCCACTGACCCCCGTGGTCACCCCTAACAGTCACAGGTCACGTCGGGGTCGGGACGGGTCCCGAGACTGACACGTTTCCCCCGACGACAATCCTCGGCGACTTACCTTAGGACCGGCTTCGTCTGAAACCACCGGTCTCCACCTGCGTTACTCTTTGTTTTACCTCTGACACCCGAACCGACTTACCCTTTCCTTCCTCCCCGACAAGCCCGTCTGGGTAGAGCAAACCTTCCGACCTCTGGGCACGCTACGCCACCTCCTCCAAAACAGACTACCAGGAGCCGACCGGACACGCCCAGCATCTCGTTCTCCCACCTCCCGTTCCGAGTCTACAACCACACACGACCACAGAGCTCTGTGCACACCCGACTTTGATCTCGGCCGGGCAGATGTTCCTCCCCACCTCCCCCTGTCACGTATGCTCCGGCACGGACGGCAGGTGGACGTGGTCGAGTCCGGAGGTCCCCACTTTCCCAGTCACGAAAGGGTGGGGCTGACTTCCACTGCACCCGTCGAGCTATGCCCCGCCCGTGTCCGTGTCGTCCTTCGCCCGGGGTCAGGAGGACGACCGTCCCTGGGAACTTTTTCAGAGGCCATTATTAGCCGACTTCCGCCAGACAGAGAGACCTCGCACCATAGAACTTACTGGAGTCCTGTTTGTGCGGACCCGACTCCGGCCCCGATACCCGTGTCGTGTCCCACCTGTGTGAGTCTACAAGTCCGAAGCTCAGATCCGTACCGAGACCTGCACACGTGTCCCGCACCTGACCCTTGACGGATCCAAAACTCCCTAGATCCATTGATTTCGTCGGACCCGGACAGACCCGAGTACCGACAACTTGGGGAGTCTGACAGGGGCCCGAGGGGTCACCGTGGTCTTTCTCCGCCCGACACCTCCCCAGCGGGGGGGGCCTCTCGACCGGAAGAGGGGTCACGAGCAGAGTCCGCCGGCACCTCTGGGCACCGGGCCGTCTGAGCAGAGGTGCCTCGTGACTCGACCCCGGCACCCCTGTGACCCGTCGTCTTGCAGAGGGTCCCGTCTTGTCCCCACCGGTAAGCGAGAGCTTCCGTCTTTGTGACGAGTCCGAACTGCCAACGGTCCCTCGCGTGCCCAAAGGACAAGACGTCACCAGGTCGGTCCGACACTAACACTACCCGTGCCGGGCGCACGGGACCGATGTGGTAGGAGACCACGTCGAAGGGATGTCTCAGGCACAAGAAGGGCCGGAACCGAGGAACAGACACGAATGAGGTATTCGACTCTCTCTGAAGCTCGAAAGAGAAGGATGAATGGGAAGTTCCGAGTCAGGTGTACAGTGGAGGAGGGTCTTCGGAAGAGATTGACGAGTCCCGAAGGAAACTCAAGCGGACGCAAATGAAGGTTTTCCCCGAAGGGACCGCCGAGTCTACCATTTCTCAGACTGACGGTACGCCCTCTGGGCCCAAACTAGGGACCCAGCCCTTCTAGGGGACCTCTTCCCGTGCCGACGGGTGAAGTCACAAGAACGGACCTCTTAGGGCACCTGCCTCCTCGGAAGGTCTGTTCGTGACTACCATGGTACGGTACCCTTCTAGGGGACCTCTTCCCGTGTCGACGGGTGAGGTCACAAGACCGGACCTCTTAGGGTACCTGCCTCCTCGGAAGGTCTGCTCGTCACTACCATGGTACGGTAGTACATAGTCAGTCAATAACGGGGTAGTACGATGTATTGTTTAATAGGGGGGTCTAATCCACCAAATAATGTCCTTCATGAATAAAAGAATGAGTACCCAGACGTCCTACCGACGTCGTGCAGACCGGTTCCGACACCCCAGTCGTCCCGAACCGAGGGTCGGAACCCAACCAAAGTCCGAAGAAAGTCCACAGTGAGGCCCTCGGTCCGATTACCGCCTCGAGGTCTCGTACCCTCCGGTTCGAAGTGTTCCGTCCACGGAACTTTCGGAGACGTAGTGCAGGAGATTGTGCGGTGCCGGAGTTTGGTCTCGACCACTCCGTCCCCCACGGGAGGTGCGTGCGACGGACCCATATATGAACGCGAAGAGTGACGAACGCGGACTCAGAGGACACCAGGGTCGGGGATAGTTCTCGTCCACGGGTCTCAGGAACTTCTCGACCGGAGTGGGGACTCCGGTAGACGACCGGAGACAACGGGAGTGGCCGACGACCCAGACAGGTGTGTTTGGGAGGAAGACGACCCCTACAGAAGTCAATTAATTACAGAGTAGAGTGACGAGACAATCAAGGAAGACTAGTTCCTTCATGTAAACAAGCGGACTTCCCCTTCCTCATGTCTCCGACTTAAGAAAGAAGACTATGTCCTAGCGTAGTGTGTGGGTCCTCCACGAAAGACTTACAACCGGTCGGTCTTCCGTCTGACCTTAAACCCTACAGTAGTCCAGTTCGTCCGACGGTCCGCCCGCACTCGTCGCCGTGGGGGTCACCACAAACGCACATCACCCACGAGTCGCCCGCAAGGAAAGAAGGGGAGACAACACGGGGTCGGGGGGAGGTGCGGGGGTCGAGACCTAGTCTCGGGGAGTGTCGGGAGGAAAGACGGAAAAGGAAGAGACGCGGGTGGGACAGACAAGTGGCAGAGGGTCTGGAGCAAGAGGTGTCCTACGACCCCTATATAGCAAAGAGGACTTTCCTTTCTCCGAGACCGTCACTCCAACGGTTTTTGCATCTGAACTTTGGTCTATAAAAAAAAAAAGATTCTCCTTTTCTTAAAATTTTAGAACCGGACTCTCAAAACAAGGTCCCTCTTTAACTCAGGGTTTAGAAGGAAACCCTGCATCGAAGAGGGTCGAAAGGCAGAACTCTACTCAAATTTCCTCTCCAAGCACCTCCCAACTCCCCTGAGACACGACTGGACGTCGAAACAGAAGGACCGACAAGTGGAGACACGGAGTCGAGTGAGAAGAGGGGAGGACCCTTTCCGGAAAGAGACGGGAATTGTGGAGACCGAGAATGAATGGGAAGTCCCGAGTCGTGTTTACGAAGGAGGAGGTACTTCGGAGGGACTCGTGAAACACGTGTGTGTCACTCACCGGTCATTCACCCTGACCTAAGTCTTAGTCTGTCGGGACCCGAGTCTAGGTCCAGGACGGTCGACACACCCGTTCAGAGCGTCACTGGGACCCGGAGTCAAAGGGTGGACATGTTACCCCCACCGTTCCCGTCGTGAGTGGAATCCCCTACCAGTCGTCTTAGTCAGTCTGTCGTAGACAGGGGTCTCACGGACCGGGGATGTCCGTAAACCTTAACGACGAAGAAGTATTGACAGGGACGTGCACGCACGCACACAAGTCAGGACAGGTTGAGACGACACTGGGGTACCTGACATCGGACGGTCCGAGGAGACAGGTACCCTAAGAGGTTCGTTCTTATGACCTCACTCAACGGTCAAGGATGAGGTCCCTTAAAAGGGTTGGGTCCCTAGTTTGGACGCTGACTCAGAGGACGTGACCGTCCACCTAAGAAATGGTGGCACGACCAGGGACCCAAAGACGATTTAGTAGTGTCAAGGGTACTGGGTACGTGGGACGAGTCCGGTCCTTCTCCGACCGTCACTCGAGTCAAACCCCAAAAGACCGTCTGAGGGGAGAGACATCGAAGACGTGTTCGTCGTGCCCAAGACCTGAGACGGAGGGTCCGTCCCCCGGTTCTAGTTGGGGGGCCAACGGGCCAACGAAAGAGTGACGAGGTCGTAACGAGGCTTTACAGAAGTCGAAGGAAATGCTGCGTGTCTGTTCGTAGCAGTGGACCGTTTCCGAGACTAAAATTTAGTCGCAACGTACTCTTCTACCTTTTAGTGAGCAGCCGGAGCCGTCGACACTCTGCTCTGACTGCATTTCGAGGGCTAGACTAGTGACCGAAAATTCTCAATGTCTTTGCACTGCGACCAACCCCATCTCCAAAGGGGGAGGGACCTCGTCGTGTCTACTAAAAACCTCCTAGTCTGCCCTCACGTTTGGGAGAAGGCTACACACCCTTATGTCGTCCTACCCTAACTTTTTCGGATTCAGACCACAGACAACTAAAAGGGACACGGGACTGGTCGACCGGTTACCCCGAGCGAGCGAAGGACCTAAACGTGGGGTCCAGAGAGTAGACCTTTTCTCTAATTAGAGAGGGAGTCGCCCCTAAACACACCTAAACGACTCTACCACACCCCTGGACTAGTGGGTGTGTCATCCTCGAGTCTTCTACGGTCTGGGAAAGGGGTTCCGGGGATTCATGGAGTAGGTCCATTTAAGGGATTTTGTATTTAAGATCGTCCACTGGGAAAACCAGTTTTAGTGTGCTGAAATTCGTGTTTCCGTCGTAAGAGGACGAGTCACAAGTCCAGGGAGGTCAAACACGGGGACGGCACAAGAACGGGACACTAGAAGGGCCAAGGGTAGACTCTCCCGCCACTAATTGGGAACCTCGAGGTGAAAGAGGGTAGAGGTGGAGTCCGTGCGAGAGAGTAGGGACAGAGTTATGGTAACGGACAACCGTTTGTCTGGACGTAAGTCTGAAAGGAGACTTAGTAGTCTCAAATTCGACGTTTATTGGTTTTGGGTGAGACCGACTAAGTTCGTCTTTCTTAAACGACTTCTCCTCTCACTCAGAGGTGTCTAAAAGACCTGTTACTCCGCCCTTCCGTCGACAATGAACTTTTTCATTGTCATTTGAGTCGAGTCTTACTGGCTTCGTTGTTCTTTCCAAGCGTTAAGGGCCATTGTTCGTCTTCAGGTTTCCGTCCCGTCGAGGTCCCCACCAAGTAAGTCCCCGAGGCACTACCTGAGATCCTGGGTCCGGCAAGGTAGAGAGACGAGCCTACCCGGGAGGACTACTAGTGTTCCATCGACGTCGTAGAGTAAGTCTGTGTTCCCACAGGTATCCTTCTCCTCTCGACCAGAGAAGGACACTCAGTAACCCTTAATTCCCTTAGAGGGTCGTAGGGAACCCGTCAGGAGAGGAGTTTGGAGTAACCGGTCTACCTGTAGTGTACGGACACGTGTCTGGTCAGTAATCGTCCCTCCACTTGGTTAGTCCTCCGACAGACATCGTCTACCCTCACGTTTAACCACGGTGGGAGAACCTTTGTCCGAACCGTCCAGGAAGATCAGTTCCGATACCAAAAAGGTCACCGGTACATACCTACACTCTCAACCTGATATTTCTTTCGACTCGCGGTTTCTTGACTACGAAAACTTGACACCACAACCTCTTCTGAGAACTCTTAGGGAACCTGACGTTCCTCTAGGTTGGTCAGGTAGGATTTCCTTTAGTCAGGACTTATAAGTAACCTTCCTGTCTACAACTTCGACTTTGAGGTTATGAAACCGATGGACAACCCTACTCGACTGAGTAAACTTTCTGGGACTATGACCCTTTCTAACTCCCGTCCTCCTCTTCCCCTACTGTCTCCTACTCTACTAACCTACCGTAGTGGTTGAGCTACCTATACTTAAACTCGTTCGAGACCCTCAACCATTACCTGTCCCTTCGGACCACACGATGTCAGGTACCCCAGCGTTTCTCAGCCTGTGCTGACTCGACTTGACTTGAAAGCGGAAGTAGTTCTCCGAGAATCAAGGAGAAGCGAAAGACGGAAATACCACCATAGTGGATGGATAGACTCTAACAACGATAAAGAGAGTCGTTAGAACTAAGGTCCGACACAAGTGTACTACACGAGACGTATGTTCAATTTATTCGTCCCACTGCCATATGTCGGAACTGCATGAGGAAAAGGTTAAAATTTGGTCAGACAAAAAGGTACAGGTCAAGATTGACAACGAAGAACCGAAAGTATATATGAGGTTTTCATTAATATGAGGTTTTGTTTTTTTTCCAATATCTCGCCTATTTGGATGTCACTACGGTTGAATGGACACTTCCTCTTGTTCCCTCACTTCGTCGACAAAGATCCACTCCAGCTGGGAGTCTCAGGGGAGGAACTACCGACGGCCAGAGGTCGGAGGTGTGGAAACTCTGCACCGATGAGGAGGAACCGAGAGAGGAGACCCAGTCGAGGTTGTCCAGAGGGACGACGCGGGGCCGGGGTCCAGATGGGACGAGAGGGTGTACCGTGGGAGACAGGTGCGTCCTGGGGAGAAGGTCTTCTCCGGCGAGAAGGAGGTAAACCGTTTGAGGATAAGTGGGGAGTTCCGGGTCGAGTCTCCAGTACAAGAGACACTGTAGTAGTGACGGACGTGTTTCGGGACTTCCTCCCACCTCGTTTGGGACCTCATAACTACCCTCACTTGAGGACCAACTCCCGTGTCGTCCACGTTTCCGGGACTCCGTAATCACAAAGACCTTACCCGCTCCTCAGAACACACCGACCTCGTCGCCCACGCCCCCCGTGTCCTCTCTCCACGAGTACCCTACTCCAGACACGTCCCGTCTACACCCCAAAACATTCCTGGACCGAACATGTGACGGACACTACTCTCCCATTCCAGACTGAAATCCAAAGTTCCTTGGAGACCGACGACTCAACTCTGCTCTGACAGTCCCCTTCCAGACTGCCAATCCTCCAATCCTCCACTCCTACTTCATCACAGGAGCCACACCGTTAGTGACGAAACATCCCCGACTTGGGGTCACAGCACAGGATGGGGCAGGGGGCGAAACAGAAGTGTTTGTGTGTGCATGTGTGGTCACTGTGGGTGGGGCACTCAGGCAAACAGAATAGAAGGAAGGACTAGACGAACGGACCATACTCTCGGGTCCCCACCACGAGGAAGGAGTCCCTTCGGAGAGATTCGAGGAGACACAGGACCGTCTGAGTGGTAAGGGAGGAAAACCACAAGGTCTTGGAAGGTACGGGGGTGGGGGTGGTGACACATGGTATTGTGGTCACTGGAACTGATTCGTGGAGTATGCTGGTCCAGGGTAAACTGGGGTTTTCTCAGGGTCGTCACAGGGGTACAATGTAGACCCTCTCGTCCAGTCCGGTGGACGACTTCTCGTGTGTCAATGGAGACCCAGGGAACCTGGTCGCCGCTTCGGACGTCGTCCCTGAGACCCCCGGAACCGTGCAGATGGGCGTCACCGACACCTGGTAGACACCGGACCAAATTGCGGTCCGCCCGTCGCACGGAGACCCAGAGTCCGGACCCTCGCAAAGGGGAGGAACTTCGAAGAACGAACGACACGACCCTTTCTCCTTCGAACAAACGGACGCACGCACGCACCCCGACTGAGGAATCGAGAGTCGTGGAAGATCGTTCACGACCAAAAGGAACAAGTAGACCAGATGACAGAGACGGGTCTCGTCGCGAGGAGACGGAAACGAGAGACCCACAAACCCCGACCCATTGAGGGACCCCCGCGGACAGGACACACAATGGTCAGGCACAGGAGGTGGGTCATCTCCGGTGCTCGTCCGGGCGGGGGTCGAAACGCTTTTGGTCTGTGTAGAGATGGGCCGGACCACCGGAGGCCCTCTGGCTTGGTGGGGACGGAGCTCTTGATGTCGGACGTCGCAGTCGACGTACTCCTGCCCTTCGAGCCAGATACACGAGTGTCCACAGGTCGGGGCTGGGGGTGGACGGCCCCTACCCCGGACCCTACACCCGCAGTACTTATTAAAGGACGACACACAACGACTCGTCTCACGTGTACCCGGGTCGGTCAGGGACGTCCTCCACCACAGCAGGGTAAAGAGTCCTCCCAGCTCGTGGGCTCGTCTTCTCCCTGCACGGTCCTTCCCCCGTGTGGCAACTCAGGGCCATAGAAACCACAGGGTCCCGTCCCGACCGGAGGTCGACCAGCCACGGTCCGGACCTCCCCGGTATACTCTCCCCTTACACCCTTCCCCGGTCGCCCACGCAGAAGGGAATCGAGACCACTCCTGGCTGCCATCGGTCCCGTCGTTTTAATTACCCCTTTTTTTTTCGTTAGTTTTGTAGTAGGTCGGTGCTCTTTCTTCCTACCGACCGTGAACTCCCATAATAGAATTCACTCTATTCAGTCCCTCTCTTTCTGTTCCTGACATACCAGAGTAAAGATGTACCTCATAAAAAAAAAAAACCACCTTATAAAAAAGTTGTCAGTTTAAGTATCTTTGTTTCATCCTCTCATCAACGGTCCCCGTCAGCCCTCACCCCCTCCTCACTACCCCTACTCCTTCTCCAAGCACTTGCCTTTGCTTGAAATCGACATTCTACTCATTCTCCACTCTGGGATTGTATTTCGTACCACTGACGCCAACGACGACACAGCGATTCAGCACAGGCTGAGACACTGGGGTGTCTGACGTCGTGTGGTCCGAAGGGACAGGAAGTGGCAGAGAGTCTTACACGAGTTTGAGTACACGTAACTCAGCCACTACGGTAGGTTGGTCGAGTAGGAGACGACGGAGAAAGAGGCAAACGAGAGTCAGAAAGGGTCGTAGTCCCAGAAAAGGTTACTCAACCGAGGAACGTAGTCCACCGGTTTCATAACCTCGGAGTCGAAGTCGTAGTCAGGAAAGTTACTTATAAGTCCTGACTAAAGGAAATCCGACCTGACCAACCCAGAGGAACGTCAGGTTCACTGAGACTTCTCAGAAGAGGTTGTGGTGTCCAGTTTTCGTAGTTAAGAAGTCGCGAGTCGGAAGAAATATCAGGTTGAGAGTGAAGGTATGTACTGTGACCTTTTTGGAGTCGGAACTGAGCTGTCTGGAAACAACCGTTTCAGACGAAAAATTAATGTGTCAGAACCGAACAGTATAGCTGATACCAACTATGTAACATACATATTAACTTGAAACGAGTCACACACACACACACACACACACACACACACAATCAGTGAGTCAACACAGATTGACAAACGCTGGGACACTTGATATCGGGAGGTCCGAGAAGACAGGTACCCTAAGAGGTCCGTTCTTATGCCCTCACCCAACGGTAAAGGAAGAGGTCCCCTTGAAGAGATGGGTCCCAAGTTTCGGTCCAGAAAGCGCAACGTCCGCCTACGAAACGACAGACTCGGTGGTCCCTTCAGGAACGATTCTCTCATTTTGAATTTATAAGAGTGGTTTTTTTTCTTCCCTTTCTCTATCTACACACTACACTGACCACACAATTAATGGATCTGCCCTCCTTAGAAACGTGTCACACAGATGTATAGTTTAGTGGTACTGAGTGTGACGCTTATAGAACGTTTAAACAGTCGACATGGAGTTATTTCGACCTTTTCGGGGTGTAGTTGACCTCTAAAAACCACCCTTCAGACCACACCTTCGGGCCGACCCTCAGACCTGGGACGACTGGAGATTTCCGTCTCGGACCCCGGACAGTTAGACGGACAAATCCATGTTTCGTGGGCGGGTGGGTAGACCTATACGACCCGAGGGGACCCATCTTGGGGAGTGAATCCCGGGTCCACGACCGACTGCCCGAGACCCCCTGCCTGACGTCAGTTAGACTCAGTCGAGCAGGACTAAACTTTAAGTCTAGGGCTGATTTGTCTTGTAATTAGACTTAAAGTATAAAACAATAAAAACGTCTGGGTCGGTTCACACACACGGTTCGTCATCCCCACCCGTGCCTCCGACGAGACGCCGCCCCGCCCCACCCCCCCGCTACGGGTGGACTGCGGGGAGGGGGTGGGGGACCTCCCCTCGGCCGACGAGAGAGACCTATTAAGTCGGCGTCGACTTGTTGTTCAGTCTCGGCGTTCCTGACCCCGGCTGGAGGACGTCGGCTCCATGTCGCTCGAGCAGACCCTCACCCCACAGGGCTCTTCGGTGTGGCAGTCACAACGGCACAAAGCCTCACCGGGCGTCCGGACCGGAACCTGAACCCTATACACGTGAGTCGGTCCTCCCTCCTTTACCTGCGGTCGGCCCGGACCGCCACCGTGACCCTCCCTGAACACCCGGTGAACAAGGACTGGAACACTCCTTCTCATGCTTTGTGGTTAGTCTCCTCCGAGAGTCTGGGGGGTGGGGTGAGGGGTGAGTCCCGGTAGTGACGGCTAGGGGTTCATCCCGGGTCTGAGACGACAGCGTCCCGACGACAGGTAGTGTCCGTACCTGCCCTAACACCGGTCTGGAGGGGGAGGTCGGAGTAGGAGGTGGTTGAGGTACGTCTCGCTGGTCCGGGGAGAGAGGGAGTCATTGGAAGACACCGAGGGCTACCGGGTCCTCCGTAATTTCGTGACCGAAACCACCCCCCCGTCAGTTTATGACCGAGTCAGTTACCTAATCGGTTCGCCGGGACCCGTTCAAAGAATCGAGGAGACACGGAGCCAGAGGAGCGGACATGTACCCCTATTCTCACTCCATCCCAGTCCCGTCGCTTATACACTCCGGGATCCCGTCCTGGGTCCGGACAGACGTAGGGGTCGGAGGAGTGAGAGGTCTGTCCTGGCCCGCGGGGGTCCGGACAGACGTAGGGGTCGGAGGAGTGAGAGGTCTGTCCTGGCCCGCGGGGGTCGGGCCGGTCACAGGGAGGACCCGCATCCCCACCGACAAGGACTCGGAGGCCGACGGGCGACTGTGAGGTCGGACCCCCGGAACTACCCCGACAGACGTCGACGTGCACCTCACTACTTACTGTCAAGCAGACAGGGGTCTAGGCAGAGGTGACTCCGTCGGGGCAGGACCCGAGGTCCTGAAATAAATGTCGGCTGACCTCCTCGACCGATTCGGCAGAGACCTGAGGCGAGATAGATAGTCGGGGAGGCTGCACCGACTAGCGTCGGAGTAAGAGAGGGTAGACCCTGGGGGGTGGAAAGACGGGGTCGGGAAGGCCCCTCCTTCCACCCGTCTCCCGTACCTTTCAATACAAGTAGTTACCAGCATTTTTGTCGCTGAAGAACTCCCGAGGGACACGAGGAAAAGGTACAGGAGACAAGGTGGGGGACCCGTAAGAAGCCCCGTGTCTGAGTTGGTGAAGGTAAGGGTCGTCTCTTTGTCTCTCCAACTCCCAGGTGGACCTGAGTGTGTCGTTCCTGAGTCGCCCCGACCCCGACCTTGGGCCGGTGGACCGAGGTCTCAGATATGAGAAATCGAACCGTTGACGTCACAATAATGGTCTGTCTCCGGTGCCGATCCACTGATCCCGCCCCCCTCACTGGTCAGTCAGTCAGTTGTTCACAAAGACTCTGGACCCGTGGTCCCCGTGTCTACCATCTTCAGTTTCGACTCGCGTTTTCTCAACTACGAAAACTCGACGCCACGACCTCTTCTGAGAACTCTCAGGGAACCTGACGTTCCCCTACGTTGGTCAGGTAGGATTTCCTCTAGTCGGGACTCACAAGTAACCTTCCTGACTACGATTTCGACTTCGAGGTTATGAAAACCGGTGGACTACGCTTTTTGACTGAGTAAACTTTTCTGGGACTACGACCCTGTCTAACTTTCACCCTCTTCTTCCCCTACTGTCTCCTACTCCACCAACCTACCGTAGTGGTTGAACTACCTGTACTCAAACTCAGTTGAGGTCCTCAATCAACCACTACCTGTCCCTCCGGACCACACGACGTCAGGTACCCCAACATTTGTCAGTCTGTGCTGACTCACTGACTTGACTTGACTTGACTTGACTTGACTTGACTACATAAGGGAAGAAATTAAACGATTTCATTTTGGGTACATTCAATCCACGCTAATAACAATAAAAAAGAAAAGGTCATACCAAATAGGGTCCTACACCCTGTGCCAAGGGACACGTCCTGGAGCCACGAAAAGGTAAGACGCACACCTTCAAACGTGGACGATTAGAGTGGGAGGGCGCGGTGACGGGACGGCACCCGTCGGTTCAGGTAAGAGATAGACACTCAGACGAAGACAAGACATCTGTCGTCTATCTGGGACGTCAATGTCGTTACTGACGTCCCAAGTTGTCGGACTCACCCGAACCGGGGATGGGAAACCCCCGAGAAGGCCCTGGTCCCGTTTCCCTTCCTGTCCGGGTCACTCGACCACGACTCGAGACCTCCTCGGGACCCGTACTCAGGAGATGAGTAGACTCCGGGTGACCCAGAGGTCCCCCACCCAGTCCCTCGGTCCACGGGGAAGACGACCCCTATATCCGTAAAACCACCGTCTCCGGGTTTACGTCGATTCAGAGACTGCAGGGAAGGTGAACCGTGGAAAAGGACAACAGAGACGGAGGCACTCCAGCGATGGGAGGTCTGGAGTACACTACGTTAAATCTAGACCAAAGTGGTTTTGTAAAGTTTCAGTGGTACTTCGAGAGTTCACTAAAGACGCAACCGGACGGGAGTAATAGGAGACATGCGAAACCCGGAGACCCCACCTCTCTTCCGGTCCTTCCTCTCAAGTGCCACCCCTCCTTCACTACCACCTCCCTTGTTGCTTTCCAGACACCGGAACCCCTCGCTCGTCTCAAACCCTGAAGACGGGGGGTCAACAACACACTGAGACTCATTCACAGAAGACCCGAAGTCCCGATCTTCGACCGCTTTAGGTTCCCACACCCCTTCCGACGAGAGGGGGACATGTTTTTGCAGGTTGACGAAACACGGGGGTTTGAGTAGGCAAAAATAGGTCGTCCCAGTGCAATTGTCTTGTGGAGAGTACAGAGGACAAGAGACAATGGTGATTGGGACAGACTCGAGTCAGGAGAACCATAGCCTGTTCCGACTCCCGGACTCAAGACAGGATTCATGGTACGTGTAGGGACCCATGTGTCCTGAGACCGGGTTCTCCTGTCTAAGTCCCGTGTTCCCTCTAAAAACCCCACTACCTCTACAAAAAGTAGGGGTAGTACGACCAATGTACTGACATTTATGAACACTTCTGAGTCTTGGTGTGTGATTTTTCCCACCTAAGTTGTCAAACCCGGAAGGGACTACCGAGTCGACCAATTCTTGGGCGGACGTCACACCCTCTGGATCCAAGCTTAGGGACCCAACCCTTCTAGGGGACCTCTTCCCTTTCCGACGGATGAGGTCATAAGGCCGGACCTCTTAGGGTACCTGACATCTCAGGTACCACAGTGTTTCTCAGCCTGTGCTGACTCACTGAAAGTGAAAGAGAAAGAAAGAAGGATGAACGCAATCCTTAAGGTGAAACCCCTTAACTCCCTTCTTTTCCTTAAGCCTGTCTCTTCATTTCTCCACTCTTCTACAAATACTTTTATTAAATGATGTCATTTATAAACCTTTGTTACACACACACAAGTCAGTATCTACTATTATCTATGCGACATATAAATGCACTATATCCTAAAACATAATAAAATTATTTTTATCCCTACTACTTTTTTAAGAAAATTTGCCACCGTAGATCCTCTCACTTTTTTCGACCGAATTTGTAAGTTTTTTGATTCTAGTACCGCAGACCAGGGTAGTGAAGTACCGTTTGTCTACCCCTTTCTTACCTTTGTCCCTCTCTGAAATAAAACCCCCCCGAGGTTTTAGTGACGACTACTACTGACGTCGTACTTTAATTTTCTGAGAACGAGGAACCTTCTTTTTGACACTGGTTTGATCTATTATATAATTTTTCGTCTCCGTAGTGAAACGGCTGTTTCCGGATATATCAGTTTCGATACCAAAAAGGTCATCAGTATATGCCTATACTCTCAACCTGGTATTTCTTCCGACTCACGACTTCTTGACTGCGAAAACTTGACACCACAACCTCTTCTGAGAACTCTCAGGGAACCTGTCGTTCCTCTAGGTTGGTCAGTTAGCATTTCCTTTAGTTGGGACTTATAAGTAACCTTCCTGACTACGACTTCGACTTCGAGGTTAGGAAACCGGTGGACTACACTTCTGGACTGAGTGACCTTTTCTGGGACTACGACCCTTTCTAACTTCCACCCTCCTCTTCCCCTGCTGTCTCCTACTCTACCAACCCACCGTAGTGGCTGAGCTACCTGTACTCAAACTCGTTCGAGACCCTTGACCACTACCTATCCCTCCGGACCGTACGACGTCAAGTACCTCAACATTTCTCAGCCTGTACTGACTCACCGACTTGTTGTCGTAAACTTAGTCATCTGAAGGTCATTGTGTCTATTGGTAGACACCACACCCACCCGGAACGGGTTAGTTCACTTCCGTAATTACTTTTTCCTGACTCCAGGGGTTCCAGGGGGTCGTCTACCGGAGGACGAGACCGGACCCACAGGTCGAGTGACCGGGCGAGACGTCTAAAACCTAAACAGTCGGGAGTGGTAGAGTGTCCGGTTAAGGAATTGTATTTGGGGAGAGACACGTCCGTGTGTGTGTGTCAGACAACCAGGACACAAAGACCTCTTGGGACTCTGATCTCCGGGGAAGCTCCCGACCCAGCCTCTTGAAGGATAGTGGAGACAATCCTGGACTCAGGACGAACCGGTACCTGAAGACCTGGGGCTCCCGTCCCGAAGGCGTCGTATCGACGCACCTGGCAGGACACGACAGACGCACAGGTCTCACGTCCTGGTACCCGAAGGTGTCGTATCGACGCACCTGACAGGACTCGTCAGACGCACAGGTCTCACGCCCTGGCACCCAGAGACTACGAACACCGACCTGAGGGACGAGGACCGCCTTTAGGGGAGAGCAGAACCTTTCAACAAAAGGATGGAAGTCTACCGCACAAGTAGACAGTCGACAGGAGGGGCAGAGCGGGGACGTCTAGTCCGGGCTTCACCCTAAAGAGTCCGACGACGCGGAGGGAGGAGACGGGAGGCGAGTCCGGGTGGAGTGGGGAGGTCTCTAGGCCCGACGCAAGGAGATTAGAGGGGGGCATTTAGTTGCGGGACCGATAATTAGTACGAACAGAGAGCCTCGCCAGAGCACAGAAGAGAGGACACCCATTGCCACGAATAGGCGGAAAGGGTGGGGTTTATCTCTAACTAATAGAGGGAGGCACACGCGCCTCTATTCCCAGCGGCCCGGGGGTCACGTACACCCTCGACGCCCTCAGCCCTCGCGGGGTCAGACGGACGGTTGTGGGTGCGGGTCTCAGGAACCGGGAGCCTCGACTCCCGGGACCGGTCAGTTCCGACACGGGGACCTAAGTTCCTACTGCTTTCTGCGACGGACACGAAGGCCGGGGGAGCCGGTGTGCCGCGGACGGAATTGTCCACGGACGGAACGACAAACCCGAAGATCCACCGAGGTCACCACTTCTAGGGCGGACGGTTACGTTCTCTCTATTCTCTACGCTGAAGCTAGGGACCCACCCCTCCTAGGGGACCTCCTCCCGGACCGTTGGGTGAGGTCATAAGAACAGACGTCTTAGGGCCCCTGCCTCCTCGGACCTCCCCGATGTCAGGTATCCCAGAGTCTCAGCCTGTGCTAACTTTGCTGAATCAGGTGTGTCTGCGGAGCGACAAAAGGCGAGGATCTTTCGAGACCAGAGACACCGTAGGGGGGAGAAAGGGGTCGGGACGCGTCCGGGTCTGGGGTAGTAGAGTGTAGACTTCGGAGTCTCGGAAGAGAAAAGAGAGCCAGAGCGGGTGAGGTCCCACGGGAAGTGTGAAATCATTCTCGTTCAGACGCGTGTCCGTTTAGACTGAGGCGGTGCAGACAACTCTGGAGTGACACCATTCCGGACGAGGACCTCCGGTGTGAGTGGCCACGCGAGAACGAGCCGGTCCAGGACTCCCACTTCGACCGAAGAGAACGGAGACGTGTACCACGAAGGAGAGGACCAAGTCCAAGGGTGAGTATTGCGGTATCACCACCATCGGAGCCACCGGAACCCCCCAATCATACAATCCGGACACTCCTCTGTCGCCGTCGAGAACGGAGTGGGGACCCCGGTAGGGAAGGTGCACTCGGTGTCGTCGCGGGGACCGAAACCCTCTTCTTCGGTGTGGGGAACTTTCCACTCGTGTCAGAGGTGGACCCCGGGTCGACGCGGCCAAGACCGGGTCGCGCACACGTGTGACCGGGTATCCCGTGCACCCGGGAGGAGACACACCCCACCGAGTCTCTCCGACTCACTCGACGGGGTCCCGTGTGTCGTCTCGTGGTCTGTGCGGCACGGCCCGACGTCCGGAGCCCCGGCCCGGGAGGTGGACGGGGAGGGGTCGAGGATTGTGCACACGGGGGCAAACCGAGGACCCCTTCACCTGTGAAGACCGGGTACGACAACAGGTCTAGTACCCTCGGGGTGTGTCCTGTACCGTCTCCTGTGCCGTACAGGGACAACGTTTCCGAGTCTAGTGCAGGTGCCGGTGGCAGACGAGAACCCACACCGGACGACGGGCCCCTCCGTAAGACCTGGAAAAACCTCGGTCAGCTCTAAGGACTGATACCACTCGGAAGAGACCACTCCCTTCTTGGAACCTTGAGTCGGTCGGGCAGTCCCCTGTCCGGACAGTCGTCCACCTTTACCACACACACACGTACCACCGGAGGTGTGTGGCGCAAGGTGGGTGGCTCAGCACTAGTCGGACCGAGAGATGTGGACGACCCTGGGGTCGGACGACGGTCGACCGCGGGATTGTCGTGGATAACGGGACCCGAGGACTACTCTCGTCGAGTTCACGGTCGCGTAAGTGACGCTTACGGTCGCGTGTCATCCTGTGTTCCAACAGGTTCCCGACTTCCCGGCTAAGGAGTGCGAGACTAGACAAACCACACTCTTAAACCGAAGTGGTACCTCTGGGGTACACACGACCTACCCACACGTACGCACGATTCAATGAAGTCAACACAGACTGAGAAACGTTGGGATACGCAGGGATACCTGGGATCGGACGGTCCGAGGAGACAGGTGCCCTAAGAGGTCCGTCCTAATGACCTCACCCATGTGTAAGGGAGAGGACTTCTAGAAGGGTTGGGTCCCTTACTTGGGACCAGAGGGTGTAACGTCCGTCTAAGAAATAGCAGACTCGATGGTCCCTTCGGGGTTCTCCCATTTCTGCGGATATACCCGACTTAACACAGGGATCTCAGTGTACAACTTCGGTGACGGAGTCACCCTGACATAAACGAAAGACTTGCTAGAGAGACGGGGAACCTCGTCGGGACATGAGGATTGGTCACGAGAAAGAAAAATCTTTTTCACTTTCAGTTCACAGTCAGTGAGTCAGCACAGGTTGAGGAACACTGGGGTACCTGACATCGGGTGGTCCTAGGAGACAGGTACTCTAAGAGGTCCGTTCTTATGACCTCACCCAACGGTCAAGGAAGAGGTCCCTTAGAAGGGTTGGGTCCCTACCTTAGACGCAGAAGACGTAACGTCCGCCTAAGAAATGGCAGACTCGGTGGTCCCTTCGGTGTGGGTCTATACTCTGTAAAAGTACCTCTCTTCACTCCGACTGGTTACAAGAAAGAACCCGTGTGCGTGAAATTCTTGAATTTCGTAAAAGTTGGAGGGCTCTGACACAAACCTCTGTCCCCGAAAGTCCTCCATTAACTCCACTTTACTCCGGTATTCCCACCCCGGGTCTGGGTTCCCCAATCACAGGAACATCCTTCCCTGTGGGCTTGCCGGAGAGAGAGCCGGAGTCCTCCTGTGTCACTCTTCCTCCTTGGCTGGCCTTTGGAACGTCTTTTACTGGCTACTGTGGAACTAGAGCCTGGAGACCAGAGGTCTTAACACTCTTTTGCGTAAAGAGTATAACTTTGGGGAACTAGACGAACGGTATAAAACAATGTGCTGTCCGACCCGACTCTGCGTCTGTCACTGATTACTGTCCGACTACTATCCTTTCTCTTTCTTGTACTTTAACCGGTTTGGGTCTCCGAAGTCGACACAAAAGAGGGCTGCTCTTTCTGGGTCGCCTTGTGAGCGAAAACGATCTACTGTCACAAGCAGAGGTCGACACCGAAGTGCGTCGAGACTCGTCGATTTCCTCTTCACCTTCGACGTGTGCGGTTCCGCTACAGGACCGTGCTCCGGGGCCGGACGGGCACCCGGGGGTCTCGACGTCCCTCCTCGACTCCGTCGATCCCCTCACGACCCCCCGACGGGGGGTACTGGTGGGTACCGGGGGAGAGGGGTCCCCCCGACCTCGTCCCGACAACCACCTACTCCACCCGAACAGTGTATGGTCCGCCGTGTCCATGGGACGACTCTACCTAAAAGTCCAGAGGACCTCTCTCCCAGAGGACTCGGAGCCCAAGGCTGTAGACAGAGGTCGTCGTCGTCGTCGAAACCCTTTCGCTCTGGGCACCGTGCAACCTACGACCTTCGACGACACTAAAGAGGCCCGCTTCCCGGGTCTCGTCTCCCCACGTCGGGGAGAAGACAGTGGTCCCGGGGTCTCCCGTACAGTCGTAGGATCCCGACCGCCTCGTTCAACGGTGCTTCAGTCCCAGAATTCTGTTGTCTCTAAACGGGAGGACCGAGTCCTCGGTCCTCGAACTGTGGCTCGAACAGGGCCCGCCGAGGAGACCTCAAACCCTCCCTCCCAGGTAAGGTCCGGAGAGACATCGAGGACCACCTAAAGAGTCCCGCCTAACCAAACCGGAGGTCGGAGGGTGCCAGAGGAGTCACAAAGACACAGGAATCTCACTTTCAGCAAGTCAGCACAGACTGAGAAACGCTAGGAGATCTGACGTCGGGCGGTCCGAGGAGACGGGCACCCTAAGAGGTCCGTTCTTACGACCTCACGCATCGGTAAGGTAATAGGTCCCCTAGAAGAACTGGGTCCCAAGTTTGGGTCCAGAGGACGTAACGCCCGTCTAAGGAATGGCAGACTCGGTGGTCTCTTCGGGGATCAGGGTGGAAAGAGCACAATCCTGGGGACAACAGTCTAATTCGTGGGTGTATTTAGTTCTACTTGAGTAGAGTTCTGGACTTAACGTGGACATCCGTTTAGGGTAGACAAGAGTTTATTCGAGTATTACCGTCCAAGATCCCCAAGTCTACGCCCGTATAGAAAGACCCCAGGGGTAAATTGGGGCGAGGTCTCCCGTCCCTGACCTTCCTCGACAACACCCGTACCAAATGTCCCGACACGACCCCACTCCCCGGGGTGCCCCGTCCTCTCCGCAAGGGCGAGATATTGAGGTCCCTATTGAGGTAGGCTCGAGGTCCCTATTACTCCACTCAGTCGTGGGACTGTGGCGCGGCCAGAGGTCTGGGCGACCGGACCGACTGCTCGTCGAGCCACTACTCGTCTACGCACTCCCACCGTCCCTACCGGGCACCCACCGTCCTCCACTCCTCCTCGACGGTCCGTCCTTTCCCGTCCAGACCCTCGCCGACCACACAAGGCCTGGACCTCCCTTGGCGGGTCGTTCCGGTCTCGCTCTTCGGCGTCTCGGCCAAGGAGGTTCCAGTCGAACCCACTCGCTTGGGCCGGCCGCAGAGGGGACGGGAGGTGAGTGACAGGGGAACCACCGGCTGCCGGACGTCGGTCCACCCCACTGGTGTCCGGAAAGACTCCGACCTGCGTCCAAAAGTTCCCCTTTCCCCCACCCGACTCGACCTCCGCCACCGACCCTTCTCCCACTGACAACTTTCCCCAAGACTGGCCGTCGTCCTTTGCTGGAGCAGGTCGAGGGTCCGGGGACCGAACGACCATTCGGCCCCGGTCTCTCCTCCCGGGCCCAGTCCAAGGGTACTACCAACTCTTGGGTCGAGGGACGAGGGCGGGCACAGAGGACCCCTGTGTGCCGTTTTGGCCCAGTCGCACACAAAGAGGTCCCGGGAAGAACACTGCTCCTGGGCCACAGGGTAAGCCGGTCGAGACAGGGAAGAGTGGTCCCAAAGTAGACTTTTGACGTCCTCGTGGCGTAGGGCGACACGTCTCGTACTCGCAGTCCCCCGGGCCCCTGGGAGGCGCCCGGCGGGTCACGGCGGGGCTCCCGGGTGGGGCGTCGGACTTTACACACTGTAAAGTCTGAACGACGCTAAACTAGGTACTTCTCTACTCGAACCTTGACGCAAGGACTTCGCTTGGAGTGTGGGTGACAGGTGGGGAGGACCTCCAGTGAGACAGGACCCGACAGTGGGTCACCTACGACGCGACGGAACCAGACGCCCCGGCCCCCGACCACCCCAGATCCAGACTACCAGGTGGCAAGTGTAGTGCTCCGACTGTACCTCTTTACGAGCTACAGGGACCGACTGGTCGCACCGGCGCCCCCACGGACCCACGGCCGGACGACCGCACCCGGGTTGCCGAAAGTTGACGCACAGAACGATGTCCACCTTACTTAACAACCCAGTTTTTTCGGTACGCAAATTTCGAAACTACCTCCAGTTTTCTTTTTTTAGTGGCCGGTCACTCCCAGCTCGGTGTGACGGTGCTGAGGCTTACAGCCGTCGGAAGTGCTAAGAGCAGCAGACTCTTCGCTCCCGACAATTGTGTCGCCCATATCAGTGTTGTACCGGGCTTGAGGACAAGATGCACCAAGGGGACGGGATAGGGCTCCCCGGGTCCCGACCCGAACAGGCGTGAGGGGCCGGACACTGGGCGGGGGCCAGGGGAGGTCCGGAGAGAGCACAGACATATAGACAAATAAGGAGGCAGAGGGGTAAATGGGGGAGGGGAGTCTGCTGACAAGGTTCACCGATCATGAGCAGAAGTAAAAACAGGTCACACGTGCCTAGAAAAACCCCGTCCCTAATACACGTTTGAAAATTAACTTTTTAGTGCGTGTATCTTTTCTGTATGTCTTTGTATGTGTCTAGCAATTCACACACCGATCTTCTCTAAAAGTGTAAATAATTTGGTCACACTAGTCGTTGGGTCTAGTTCTTTGTCTTACTGCGGCATGGGGTTTCGGGGGAGTGAGGGAGGGTACAGGATGCCCCCGACCTGAGACTCCAACGAACACCAACCGACACCGAAATCCACTTGTGCACACACATTCAACTTAAGTACGGTCACTCCAACACTACGCGTCGACCGCCCCAAAACGTTTCAAGACACAAAAATTTCGAAACAGGGATAACGAGAAATGTAGGACCTTTATTTCTGGTTGTCTTCCTCCGTTCGTTTCCGACAACCGAGCCTCGACCGACTCGGTCCCTAATCGGAACAGTGAACGCAAACCGTCTCTGAGTCAGTCCGTCTCCGTACCCACCCGAGGGGCACCTCTTTTCCCCCGAGTCCCACGGACTACCTCGACCCTCCGGACGGGTTTCAGCCCCACCCCCCACAGGATCCACTGACAAGTCCCCCGTCTACCCGGGAAGAGCCCGACCAGGACTCAGTCCTCGTCCTGGTACTCCCTCCGGCAGGCTATAATAGCTCGGGACCGGCCAACAGTGACCCCAACGACGGACCGACGGGCTCGACAGTGGTCCCCGTCCTTAGACTGAGTGTCCGCAGACCGCTGGCCCCGGACTCCGAAACCCGACTCCCAGTCTCAAGACGAAAACGTGTACCAGACCGGGAACAGAGACATAAGTAGGGGTCGGAAATGAGACGAAAAGGAGTGAGACGCAGCACGAGAACCGGACTAGGTGGTACAGCCGGGGGTCCGGCGGAGGTAGAGGGCTGTAGGGGTGTCACGCCATCCCCCGTCCGAGTGTAGCCCGGGAGCACCCGGTCACACTCCGAGAGAAACCGGGTGTACTGGTCCCTACCTAACGGCCAGTACCTCATCACTGGAACGGGTGGATCCCAGTAGGTCTCCAGGGCCACCGAGGTCGTTCAGGGGGCACAGGGACGGGACCCACTCGGGGGCGGACCAGGTCCACGGCGAGTCGCACAGAGGGGCTCGGGGTCTCAGTCTCGGCCCCGAGGTCCCCCTCTGGTCCCTGGTCCTCTTATACCTCTCTCCGCGGTCGTCGGTCCTCTCTGTGTCCCACTCGGGACCGGAGTGGGCCCCGTGTCCTCGACAAGGCTCCGTCCACACGACTAAGTCGGGAGTACAATCAAGGTGTGGGTCTGAATGAATGTGAGTGTACCGTCGACGCAGATCGTACACCAAGTCCGTCGCAGTGCCCCCACCTCCCCCCGTCCACCCTGAAGGGTCCACCACGATCACCCTTTCTTAGGGGGACGGTCACGTCTTCTGATTCTCTTTTTGAGGGGCCCAGTCCTTCTAGGGGACCTCTTCCTTTACCGTTGGGTGAGGTCGTAAGAACGGACCTCTTTGGGCACCTGTCTCCTCGGACCACCCGATGGCAGGTACCCCACCGTTTCCCAACCTGTGCTGACTTCACTGAATCGTGGCCCCGTCCACCCCCCTAAACGATACGGTCTCACTACTCAAACGACACGGCCTCTGAACTGAGGTTCCATTGTCGTTCCGGAGTTTTCTTCGGGGGGCGGAGACTAAAAACAAAACTTTGTAAATCTTGGAGATCTTTCTACCTTTCTGATCTTGTCACATTGAGACACGTGAAGGGAACCAAACCACTAACATGTGTGTGTGTGAGAGAGAGAGAGAGAAATCCTGAAGGTGATTAACCTGTGTCGGGTGGGTGTGTTACGCCCCCCGCTCGATGAAATGAGTGTTGACTGGTTATATTTACAATTGGAGTAGGTCTTGTGGGAAGATCGACTGTGTATTTTAATTGGTAGTGTTGTCGCTAGTGGGAGGTCTGTAAATCAAGCCTATGTTACAATAAAAAATCTTATTTAGGTATAAGTTTAAAGGGGTGAGTAGGTTTATTATAAGGAATACCGACTAAAAAAAAAAAAATTCAGTCCTAAGTTAGTTCCTAGGGTAATCCTTGTGGGGTCCATCAGGTCACCAGTCCTCAAACGGAAGGGTACGTCTCCCACGTCCAAACTAAGGTCCAGTCCAGTGCACGGAGTGCCGGTCTTAGGGTCTTGTATTTGTTGTCTTCGCTATCGTTATAACAATGCCTCAGTTATTTCTGAAATTTTTACTAAGTGTATTTTTTAAAATAAAAATTTCCTATTGCGCAACGTAAATCGACAGTACGGAAGACCAGACGAAATTGGTTTCCGTTTTTTTGCGTTGTGATGGGGTCGGTGGCGGGGGGGTTGGGGGGGTATTGTGACTACGAAGTCTTCTTAAGTCTGGTGAATAAGACCTCTCGTAGGGAACCCCTAAACGACTGTGACGGAGTGACACTGAGTCCGGTCGTAGACGACACAGAAAGGGCCGTGTGGGACGGTCCTCCGTGTACCTCACTCACACAGAAGGAGCGACCGGACGAATTCCACCAAAGACGAACCCAAGAGGTCCTATTTCTACGGAAAGGGAACCATAGGTCGTCATTGGGTCGTTTGAAGACGGGAAAGGGGAGTGACTCGAGGCGGGTGAAAAGAGGGGTAGAATCAACTACCACTAAGGTAGGAAAGTCAACGAGCCTGGCTTCAGATCCCCCTAGTAGGAACTTAGAGTTGAAAAAGGATACTAGATAGAAGGTGTACAGGCGGGTCGGACAGGTGAGATGGTCGGTTCACAAAGGTCTCAGGAGGTAGGTCACAGGGGAGAAGAGCGGTGAAGGTAGGGTTAAGTTCGGCGGTGGGAGACTGTGGACTTAATGCCTTAATAATCCCGAGGGGCGGAGGGAGAATATGGGGACGGGGTTCGGATAAAAGTTGAGTCGTCGGTCTCACTAGAAAAATTTCGAGTTCGACCTAGTTCAACGAGGACTCAGTTTCTGGACGTCACCAACCCAGTGGGTCTGCAGTGGGGACGAAGGAGGGGCTAGCACAGAGGAGGAGAGGACGGACGAGTCCACAAGGGTGGTGTGACCGGAGGCACGACAGAGACCGTTCGGGGACTTTACGACGACGGAGTCCGGGAAACGAGAACGATAAAGGAGACGGATCTTACGAGAAAGGGGGTTTATGGGTGCACCGACGAAGAGAGTCGAGAAACTCCGAAAACAGTTTACGGGAAGGAACGACTCCTATAACCTCGTAAATTTAACGTAGAACAACCTCGACGCCAGGATTTCCATGTGTCCGTCCTGACACCACAGGTGCGAAGTGAACCCTCCACGTCCAGGTCCGACCACTCTTACTCCGCCCCTCCCTCGGAGACTCCCACCCCCCTCCCTGGTGACACAGAGGCCAGAGTCCTACTTGACACTCTACGTGTCCTCCGGTGGACCGGGGGTCCTTAAGAGGTCTTTCAAAAGTCCTTCTCCAACACAAAACCTCCTCAGGTGTCCCCTGGGGAGATCACCGAGACTCTCATTTCTTAGACGGACGTTACGTCCTCTGGACCCAAACTAGAGACCCAGGTCTTCCAGGGGACCTCCTCCCGTACCGTTGGGGTGAGGTCGCAAGAACGGACCTCTTAGGATACCTGTCTCCTCGGACCCCCCGATGTCAGATGCCCCAGCGTTTCCCAGTCTGTGCTGACTCGCTGACTGGGAAAGTGTCCACGCCCCTGCACAGGCGAGTGCAGAGAGGTGGGAAAAAGAGTTCCAGTTCCTGGTGCGGGTCCAACAAAGGGGATGGAGGTGACCCGTAAGTCCCTGGGTCTTGGGTCTACAAAAGAGGTCTGTGCTTGCACGGGCCCGGGGTCCGTGTCCGCCCACGGTTGTCTCTTCCCCGTCCTCTGTCCGGTCTCTAGGCTCGACGCGGGGTCCAGACGGTAGTCTGGGGGACGACGTGGGGGTCGAGGGAAAGGACGGAACAAAAAGAGGAACGCTGAATCACAGACTGTGTGAGGTCTCAAAATAAAGGACAAATAGCAGAGGAAGGGCGATGACCTTTTGTTCGAGTTCTTCTGTCCCTAAGGACGACACGTGACGAACGAGGATCCCCGATCTCTTCGTAGACGAGGCGCTATCCGAGAGTCCTTTGTAACCAACTTAGTTTCTCACTTTGTCCTAGGAGAGAGTAACTGAGTTTCTTCTCAGACAAAACTTACTACGACCCGATATAAAAAAGGAGACACGCAGAATTTACGAAAGAATTCAGACCCGGAGACACGAATACACGAATCAGGGATTCACCGATTCAGTACAGCCTGAGAAACACTGGGGTACCTGACATCGGACGGTTCGAGGAGACAGGTACCCTAAGAGGTCCGTTCTTATGACCTCATCCGACGGTAAGGGAAGAGGCGTCTTAGAAGGGCTAGGTCCCTAACTTGGTCCCAGAGGACGTAACGTCCGTCTAAGGAATGGTGCCACGGTAGACCCTTCGGATGTCCGGAGAGTAACATTCCTGAGGTCAGTACGACCTAAACTGGTAGGATGAGGTCGTACTGGAGCCGAATTAATTCATGAGAGCGTCACCCTGAAAAATAAAGGTTTATTCCAGTACAGACCTCTGTGTCCCCAATCCTGAAGTCACTTGCTAAGACCGCCCTTCGTTAAGTTTGACAGAATTCTTCAATTACAACAATGGGGTGGTGTAGTTCGGGGGTCCATCTGACCCTTGACCCTACAGGAGCCAGGACACTGGTGTCACGAGGCTACCAGGATCCCTTCCCGTCCCACCAGGGTCGAGACCGGGAGCCCAATCGAGACACGGACCGACGAACCAGACTGTACGCCAAAGGAGTAGACCGTTTTACTCCGGTGGGTGACGGAGGAGAGGGACCCGACCGACTCCCGTTGTAGGACCCAACCCTCAGCGACCTCAGTCCCCTCGACCACCCTTCCCGTCCGGGTCTCGGTGCTCCTGTCTGAGTCGGGTACAACTGCTGAAGTAGTCCCACGTTTCTACCCGACTTTGCCCAGACGTCTCCTGAGTACAAAGCCTAATAAAGGACTGTGGAGAGTGACGAGACTTGCCAAGACTTTTAGTGGCGTACTCTCTACTACTCTTTTCACCTCTCGTCTCGGGTCTAAGGAGGATTCTTGTCTACGGGGTTCTACGGAGACCATTCTTCTCTAGGAGACTCCGGAGGCCTTCCCTCTTCGCACCAGTCGAATGATTCACCTGGTCTTTATTGACTGCATTGACCAGAAGATACTTGCGCTAGGAGTGACACCGGTAGACTCGTCCGAAAGAGGCCCCGGAGTAGATATTTAGTACTCTGTGTTTTGTGTAAATTTAACGGGGCTCCAAATTCGTGTAGACCCCGTCGAACAGCCTCAGTCTCGAGTCCGAGGGTTTACAGGCCCTCGATTATCTCCCTCCCTGAGTCGCGGTCCCTCTTAATCCGCCACAAGACGGATAAATCTCTACAGTACAGGACAAGACGATAAGAGTCGAGTGAGGACCGCACTCCCGCAATCTTGACTTTGAAGAGAGGAGGTCTACCGAAAGACACACAAAGGAGTACAAAATTACGACGCGCCTGTCGAACCCCAAGGTTTGAGTCTAGACGGCACACTGGGACCAGTGAGTCGAGAGAGTGAAGAATGGGCCCTTCGAAGCTAGAAACCTGTTGTGGGACGTCCCGGTAATCTACTAAGGTCCGTTTCCCCTACCTGCAGACCGTATCATGGTCGTAGGGCTTTTCCGATGGGAGGACACCTGCGACCGTTGGGGTGAGACCTCTTGTCTACGAGGTAAAGGAGACCCACGAGCCGAGGTAGGAGGGACGGCTTTGAACGAGTGTCCTCCCCGGTGTGAACCCTTCTACCAAACGGCAAGAGGTCCCTTCAGTCCTGCAGGGAGGGACGCCCAGGTCGTCGGGTGGGTCGGCGAGACACCCGTCCCTATGCGCCGGTCGGGCTCTCCGGCCAGACGCAGGTGTACCACCTTTGTCGTCCGGACCCAGGTGTGCGGTCCCGGGACCCACTCAGAGGACACTGCCCTTGGTGGGAGGCTCTGTCCCGACTCGGACTGCTTGTACGACCCACGACCTTCGACCCGGGGTGCACACGGAGGCAAACGCTCTACAGCCTAGCGTCGATTCGGCACCCAGAGTACGTGTACCCCCACACCCCTACCTCGGTGTGCCGTGTGTTCCGACGACACCGCGGTCCGACCGGGGCGGTGGAGCCCTTCCCGGGCCCCGGGAGCCCCCGGTCGAGCGCGACGAGGAACAGGGCCCGACACTAGCAAACGCGTCGCGGGGCCACTGCGGCTGCAAAGACAAACTGTACGAGAACAGGGACACAAAATACAACGCGACACCCAAATTGGCACCACGGGGGAGACTACGGGCTAAGTATACGACCTCAGGGGTCCTGGAGCTTACCCTGGAGGAAACCTCTGTTCCAGAAATGTCTACTAGGTTAATTCCAATCCGGTAATCCCACCCAGGTTGTACGGACGTAGGAAAATTTTTCCCCCACAAAAATTCGTACGTGTGTGTGTGGCGTGTCTTTCGGTTCACTACTACTCCCGTCTCTAGATGTCCGGTTCTTTGTACCTCCTACCGGTCGTTCGGGGGTCCTTGATCCTCTCTCCGGTCCCCCTCTGTGGGAGGGAGGGGAGAGTCGGAGTCTTCGTCGGTCGGACGACCACGAACCAGGGTCTGGCGATTGCGGGTCCGGACGCTCTGTCGCGTAAAGACACCAAAGTTGTGAAAACGGGGAAGTCCGGATCGGCACCACTGTGACGATCGACAACTGGGACCTGTCGGTGTCGAAGGGTACCCCCAGGGAGTTGGGGTCGGACACAGACACGTTTTCGGGAAAAGCGACTTGGGAGAAGTACTCGGGAGACTCACTCCGTGGGTCTGTCGTGGGGGCCCAGAAGAGGCTTACGTGCCTACTAAGGTCTTAATGGGTCACGGGTCGAACCTTTCCTCCATAAATCTCCTACGAGGGACTTGGTTTATACACTAAAAGTTTCCCGGACTTCGAGAACCTAAGTCAAGTCAAGTCAAGCCAGAGAGTCAGCACAGGCTAAGAAACACTGGGGTACCCGACGTCGTGCGGTCCGGAAGAACAGGTAGCGGTTGAGGACCTCAAATGAGTTTGAGTACAGATAATTCAGTCACTACGGTAGGTTGGTAGAGTAGGAGACAACAGGGGAAGAGGAGGACGGGAGTTAGAAAGGGTCGTAGTCTCAGAAAGGTTTACTCAGTCGAGAAGTGTAGTCCACCGGTTTCATAACCTCAAAATCAAAGTCGTAGTCAGGAAGGTTACTTACAAGTCCTGATTAAAGGAAATCCTACCTGACCAACCTAGAGGAACGTCAGGTTACCTGAGAGTTCTCAGAAGAGGTTGTGGTGTTAAGTTTTCGTAGTTAAGAATCCACGAGTCGGAAGGAATACCAGGTTGAGAGTGTAGGTATGTGTTGATAACCTTTTCGGTCTCGAAACTGATCTACCTGGAAGCAACCGTTTCGAGATCCTAATTTCGTAAATTTTTCACGTCTCAATACCCTAATAGGTATATAACAAGTCGGTTCCTCGGAACCCTAAGGACGGTGCATTCGAGGCACCGTGACACCCGGGAACAAACAAAAGATATTACTTTCGGTTCCGGGAGCGTACAGGGCCGGACCCAAAAGAAATGGACGCCTAAGACACAGTGACGTCACTTACTCCTCCCACCCCTCTCTCCGACGGACTCCCATTCTTTCGGACCGTCGGGTCCGCTACCTACCAGTCAGGTCCTAACCCCAGGGACCCACGACTCCACGTCCGAAACCAACCGACGAGGACCGTAGTGGACCCACGACTGTGAAGGACCTCCTCTCCCGACTGGCTCCTTAAATCCCTCCCACGTCTCAGTGGGTAGTTGAGGGGGACGAGGACTCGTCGTTACCCTCCCCCCGCTGTGGGAGGGACAGAGTCCTGGGGTACCCTGGGGGGTTCTGGACCCTTGTCGTAGACTTCGGGAAGCAGTGCGACGGAGAGGTCGGAGGACGGGTGCCGACCACCGGGGCGCCACTATCTCAGTCGAAGGATTTGGATAACACGGGCGTAGTGTGGAGGCACGGAAGTGGGTACGACACGCGAGACCGACGCTACGACAGCGAGCGTTAGTTTTATTAGAGTTGTATTTCTTTTTACAGTTCCCATTCTGCCCTCCTCTCGAACCAGGAAACACTCACTCACTCTGGCAGGGCGCCCTCTCTGCTCGAGGTCTCGTCACCCTTTCCAGCCTGACAAACACCTCTGCCGGGGTCGGGGGAGAAGGGTCCCTGGCTCGACGGGAGTCCCACCAGGTCTGAGACCTACTTCTGGAGACCGACACCTCAGTCTGTCCACCCTAAGTCAGGGTCGAGACGGTGATCGGTCGTCACCCTCGGACTTGTCCAAGGAGGTCCTCGGAGTCACAGAAGGAGACCCTTTACCCACTACTACGAACAGTGGGTTCTACCTCCACTGGGTACATTCTCGATCATCCACCCGACCACACACCCTGAGTGAGTCTCTACCAGGACCGACATCAAATCCCATCACAAGCCCCGTCTCGACCGGGGGTCGTGGACAGGACCAGTACCATCTCCCAGAAACTTGCCCCCGGACCCGACACCTGATTACTACTCGGTGATTCGTATCCAAAGTACGAGGACTTCCGTAGCGACCCTCCCGCCGACCTTCTCGTCGGTAAGTAAAGAGTGTCAAGACCTTCGACCTCTCAGGTTCTAGTTCCAGATTCTAAGGATCTTCAAAGTCATAGACCCCTTCCCCCCGAGGGAAGAACCGAACCGTCCAGGGTGGAAGAGTGCCGCAGGAGTGTACCGGTTCCCTCTCTCCTTCCCGGGTTCACAGAAAGAGAAGAATATGTCTGTGATTAAGGTAGGACCCCCTGGGCGAGAGTACCGCGACACATCAGATTAGTGGAGGGGTTTCGGGGTGGAGGTTTATGGTAGTGCAATCGTCGACCCCGAAGTCGTCGACTTAAAACCTCCCTTTACTAAGTCAGGCACCGTCTCCCCTTCCTACCAAAGACGGAAGAACTAGAGGTCCGAAGAAACTCGTGGGTCTGTAACCGAGGGAGGGTATAAACTTTAAACGACTAAAACGATTTACAATAGTCAGAGGCAATCGCGGACGGGGGGTCTGGAGGTGGGGGGAACGGACAGTGGGGCGACTAGTAGGCCCTACTCCCCTTACCATGTGGCACTTTCTAGACACGAAACTTCTCCTGTTTTGTGGGAGATTTACGTGTAATAACAATAACAATAATGTCCGTAGTCTCGTTTTGGTGGGTAAGTTTTCTCGATTAAAACAATCTAGTCCGTCTTCACGATGAACTCAACTTTTGAGTAAGAGGAACCGTTATAAAAGAAAACCCATATTTAGTTCTCTTCCCGAAAATTTTATAAAAATCACGTTTACTCGAAGTTAGTACACCGGCCAGTGGAGAATCGTCTGAATGGAGAGTCCTAGGGGTGCACTGATACCTTTAACCGAACGGTTCTGTCGGACCATTAGGAAAGAGATAGGTTTGGCATGAACTGAAGTAGATAAACTTTTCCTTCGGTCCTTTTAGAGGGTGTTGAACCGAACCTATTAGTCCACAGGACGTCCTGCTACCTTCCAAGGTAGCGTCTGAACTGGAGATACACCTTAACCTGTAGTGAAACATCAAGGCACCTCCCCAGTCGAGATCCTTTCAAGGGAGACGGAAGAGTACTTACTTGTATTGTTTACACTTCAGTGAGTCAGCATAGACTGAGAAACACTGGGGTACCACACGTCGGGCGGTCCGAGGAGACAGGTACCCTAAGAGGTCCGTTCTTGTGACCTCACCCAACAGTACGGGAGAATGTCTCCTAGAAGGGGTGGGTCACTGACTTGGGGTTCACAGGACGCAAAGGACATAGCGTCCCTCTAAGAAATGGTCACTTGGTAAACATCTCTACGATGTCTAAGGTGGGAACTTGTGTGTTGGGCGTTTAGGAGCACGACGTCAATTTGCAGGAACCCTCCGACTTGAAGGATTCGGTCCTGACTACTCGATTTGTCAGTGAGTGTGCGGGAGCGGACCCCGTCTGTGGTGATTGACTAGTCCGTGTCCCTGGACACTTCGGAACTAGAGGTGGTCGTCGAGGTCCGTCGGCGAGGGCAACCCAGAGTCGATCGTGCACCCACCTTCTATAATCGGCAGGGTCGGACTTAGGCACCACCCCAGGTTCTTCTACCCCTTCGTCTACCTCCACCCCTTCCTCCGTCGAGTCCTGTCCTCCCATGTACTCTTGTCCGGGGACTTCTCGTACCCCCTTGGCCCCTTGACTCCTCCGTCGGTCCCCTCCGGTGACGCCCCGCTTCCCCACACTCGTTTCCGTGTCTCCTCGTTCTCCCCCAGCAGAGGACCTCCCCACCTCCAGTCGAGGGCCCCACTTCCGAAAGCGCGACCAAGACGCCACGACTCGTCCTGACCTTACCCCCGTCACACTCCTGGACCCCAGGACCCCACCTCCACTTCCCCGAAGCCTCCACTCTCAAGTCTGGAGCCGTGACTGCCAACGACCCAATGACGTGTGTCCCGAGGGGGAGCCTCGGAGCGAGAAAGGTAGACATTTAACCCCTACTCCTAGTGTCTCCCGACTCTTGGCTCCATTCCTTTGCACACGATATTAAATGGGGTTCACGGGTCGTAGGTCTCCTCCTACTTGCGTCCTTTGTGAGTTTTTTACGACCAACTTGACCACTCCCTACTTTCGGACTTCGTGAAAAGAAAGAAGAATTTTTCGTCGAGATGCCTCCCTGTCAAGGGCGTTGCCACCTCAGGTGGCAACGGTTCGCACGGCAGGCCGCCGCAAGTCGTGCAAAGGTCCAGGTGTGTCAACGGGGAGCCAGACCAGGACCCTGGGTCGGTCGCGGCCAGACGTCAGTTAGGGGTCCGCTGGTACCCAGACGAAAGACACAGATAACGCGGAGCACACGTGTAAAACTTTATGTATCTTAGCGTATTATACAGTCAAACCTCAGACCGACAGAGTGCGAACCGAACTACAAAACCTCCAAACAGGCGCCACACCGTGCGTAGTCTATCGGTGAGTAAGGGAAAGTAACTATTTCTCGCAAAGGAACCTCCGCAGTCGATATAAAACGAATAAGCGACGAGTAAACTACCTGTAAGCGCAACAAAGATCAAACCCCGACATTACTTACAACGACAACACTTGTAGACGTATATCAGAACCACACCCACCTACAAAATAAAGAGAGACCACTTTAGAAAAATAAATAAAAAGACCGCAACGGCTCAGAATCAACACCGTAACTATCGAATGCCACTTGTCTCAGTCCAAGCCTAATGTCACAGTCTAAACTCTAGAGACTTCTTCTAAATCGAAGTCCTGGTCTTTCGTCCGAACTGGTGAGTCCCGAGAACACACCCCCTTCAAAATAATGTCACTTTCACCGCCTCTTTCGAAGACTGTGTCTGTAGCCCTCTCCCCCTTCCCCCGCCTGTCGCGGGGCGAGCGATCACAAACCGTTCCCTTAATATATGAAAAATTGATCAATAATGTCATTTAGGTTTCTTACAGGGTTCGACCACCTTTAAAATGGTCTGAGTGAGGGTGTTAAATGTAAAATCCTATTGTCCTAATCTTAAATTGTTATCTTTCTAGGATGGTCTAGGTGAGGGTGTTAAATATAAGATTCTATTATCCTAATCAGTCTTCCAAAAGTCCTTTCTCTTTGACAGGAGTTCGTCCTATGTGACAATAGTTTAGGGATCATGTCTCAAATTTGACTCAACAAACGACACATTAGTTAGTAGTCACGGCCCGAATTTCTTTTTTCGGGCCTTTCTTTCTTAGTAGTCAAGGCCCGAATCAGTGCACCGATTCTGATTCCTTACATCTCCCCTTTTTTTCCAACAGGAAAGGAGGAGGAACTCTTGGGGTCTGGGGAGAGAGGACCTCCTGGGGGCCTGAAGAATAGTTGGACGGATCCTTGACTGAGTCGTGACTTCGGAATCGAAAAGCAACACCGTACGTCTTAGAAACCGACACCGAAAGTTAAGAATCAACGCAGTACACCCTAGATCAAAGAACTGGTCCCTAGCGTGACTCTATCTATCTATCCATCTAGAGTGACTCAGAATCGACGACCTAGTGGTCCCTTTAGGGAGAGAGTTCATCTAAGAACTCACTTGAACGAGAGTGCGGGGACTCTCCACCCACGGGAACATCAGTGGGGGTAAAATGTCTACTCCCCTCATTCCGAGTCTCCATATTCAGGTACTAGTGAAAAATTCTTTGAACAGTCGAAGAAAGAGGGTTTCACCAACACGGTAGAGGTGGGATCACATGTAAAGGTGACGTCGTTACAGACGTCGCGAGTGAAGACACACAGAATGAGTGTAGACAGAAGAAATGATGCCAATGAAAACACCCCCACATCTTCGTCTAGTGACGTCAAAATTAAACATAAAGAGATTACTGATTACTACAACTTACGGAAGAGTACACGAATAATAGGTAAGTGCATAGAGGAGACCACTTTACGGATAAGTCAAGAAAACAGGTACAAACTTAACGAAAAATAAAAACCACCCCAGAAGAGTTCCAAATTCTTAAGTATATAAGACCTATGTTCCAATAAAATATGGGATGACTCAAAAGAGGCGTGAAAACGGTTTTTAGATAATGGATCGACCTAAATAAAGACCTGAGACTTGAGACAAGGTAACTAGATATGTAAAAAGGAAGGCACTCACGGGGTCACAGAATTAATGACTCCGAATTGTCCTTCAATCTTTAGTCCCTCTCATTCAGAAGGTTGAAACGACAAAAATTTTTAATAAAACGGTTAAGATCCAGAAAACGTAAAGATATATTTTAAATCCTAGGTATTTTTTTTCGGATTACTCTAAAATACCCTTAATGTGACCTAAATAACTAGTTAAACATTTCTTAACGGTAGAACCGTTATAACCCAGAAGGTTAGGTACTTGCACCTTATAAAGAGGTAAATAGATCTCGTGGAAATTGGAGAGGGAGAGCCGCAACCTAATGTCACAAAGTCCGGAACGTCGAGAAAACAATTTGCATAAGGGTTCGTGAAATAAGAAAAGCTTCGTTAACATTTACCTTAACAAAGGAAGTATAGTCAAAACCTAACGAACAGGGATCATATGTCTTTACGTCGACTCAAAACACGCAACCAGAACATAACACGTCAGAACGATTAGAACAAATAATCAAGATGACCACAAAAATACCCAGAGACCCCTAAAAGATGTATTCCCTAGCGTAGTAGACACTTATTTGTATCATATTACAAAAGTAAAACTTAGACCTATGAAAACTAACACACAGAAGAACGAGACCAATATTGGAGACCAGTTTATAACTTATTTTCACCATGTTTGTCTACAGGAACGGAATAAGGACTCGAAACTCCCTTTTCGTAAGTCAAAAACAAACAAACAAAAGTAGTAATTTATACTATAATGGGTAGCTGAAAACATCTACAGGAAAAAGTCCGACTCCTTCAAAAATGGAAATAAAGATGAAAGAACTCGAAAAAGAAAAAAAATAGTAGTCACCCATGACACAAAAATGTTACGAAAAAGACACTCTATTAGTACACTAAAAAGGGAACAAGAGTACTATATCACATAATGTAATCAACTATACACCTACATTTGTTTGGAACTTAAGGATCCTATTTAAGGTGGCTCAGTACAACATCTTAGGAAAAATGTACAACGACTTAAGTCAAACAATTATAAAACTTTAATTTTCTGCGAACGAGGAACCTTCTTTTCGATACTGGTTGGATCTATCGTATAGTTTTTCTTCTCTGTAAGGAAACGGTTGTTTCTGGACAGATCAGTTTCGATACCGAAAAGGTCGTCAGTACATACCTACACTCTCGACCTGGTATTTCTTTCGACTCACGACTTCTTAACTACGAAAACTTCACACCACGACCTCTTCTGAGAACTCTCAGGGAAACTGTCGTTCCTCTATGTTGGTCAGTTAGAATTTCCTTTGGTCAGGAGTTATAAGTAATCTTCCTGACTACGACTCCGACTTTGAGGTTATGAAACCGGTGGACTACCCTTCTCGACTAAGTAAACTTTTCTGGGACTTCGGCCCTTTCTAAATTCCGTCCTCTTCTCCCCTTCTGTCTCCTACTCTACCAACCTACCACCGTAGTGGTTGAGTTGCCTGTACTCAAACTCGTTCGAGACCCTCGACCTCTATCTGTCCCTTCTCACGGCACGACGTCGGGTGCCCCAACGTTCCTTAGCCTGTCCTGGCTCGCCGACTTGACTTGCCTTGACTATAAAATAAATCCCGAAACTATAGTTAAATTATTCCTTATTTATTTAACTTTTGAGAAGGGGGGAGGAGATAAAAGACTTCTCGAACACTTCCTAACTATTATAAAGAAGAAATTTATCATTATAAACCATCCGAAGTGGTCACTTCGACACACCAGACCCGAAAAGAACACCCCTCTAAATTCTAATATATGTCAGTTGCTTTTGTTCTGGTCCTCGACTGACACCGAGTCTAGTACTTGAGGAATAATGGTTTAAGTCTGAATTTAACTTCTTTCATCCCTTTTGGCGATCTGGTAAATCCATACTGGATTTAGTTTAGGGAATACTAATATGTCATCTTCACTCTTTATCTAAATTCCCTGATCTAGACTATCTATCTCATGGACTACTTGATACCTTACTCCAAGCACTGTAACATGTCCTCTGTCACTAGTTCTGGTAGGGTACCTTTTCTTTACGTTTTTTCGTTTTACCGACAGACCCCTCCGGAATGTTTATCGACATTTTTCTTCTCTCCACTTTTCGTTTCCTCTTTTCCTTTCTATTTTCGTAGACTTACGTCTCAAGGTTTCTTCTCGTTCTTCTCTATTCTTTCGGAAGAAGTCGCTAGTCACGTTTCTTTATCTCCTTTTGTTGTCTTACCCTTTCTGATCTCTAGAGCAGTTCTTTTAATCTCTATGGTTCCCTTGTAAAGTACGTTTCTACCCGAGCTATTTCCTGTCCTTACCATACCTGGATTGTCTTCGTCTTCTATAATTCTTCTCCACCGTTCTTATGTGCCTTCTTGACATGTTTTTTCTAGAAGTACTGGGTCTATTAGTACTACTACACTAGTGAGTAGATCTCGGTCTGTAGAACCTTACACTTCAGTTCACCCGGAATCTTTCGTAGTGATGCTTGTTTCGATCACCTCCACTATCTTAAGGTTAACTCGACAAAGTTTAGGACTTTCTACTACGACACTTTCACGACTTGAGTTATACGGTCGTTTAAACCTTCTGAGTCGTCACCGGCGTCCTGACCTTTTCCAGTCAAAAGTAAGGTTAAGGTTTCTTTCCGTTACGGTTTCTTACGAGTTTCATGGTGTGTTAACGTGAGTAGAGTGTAAGATCATTTCATTACGAGGTTTAAGAGGTTCGGTCCGAAGTCGTTATACACTTGACACTTGAGGGACTACAAGTTCGACCAAAATCTTTTCCGTCTCCTTGGTCTCTAGTTTAACGGTTGTAGGCGACCTAGTACCTTTTTCGTTCTCTCAAGGTCTTTTTGTAGATAAAGACGAAATAACTGATACGGTTTCGGAAACTGACACACCTAGTGTTATTTGACACCTTTTATTACTTTCTCTACCCTTATGGTCTGGTGGATTGGACGGAGAACTCTTTGGACATACGTCCAGTCCTTCGTTGTCAATCTTGACCTGTACCTTGTTGTCTGACCAAGGTTTATCCTTTTCCTCAGGCAGTTCCGACATATAACAGTGGGACGTATAAATTGAAGATACGTCTCATGTAGTACTCTTTGTGGCCTGACCTTCTTTGTGTTCGACCTTGGTTCTAACGACCCTCTTTATAGTTATTGGAGTCTATACGTCCACTGTGGTGGGAAAACCGTCTTTCACTTCTCCTCGATTTTTCGGAGAACTACTTTCACTTTCTCCTCTCACTTTTTCAACCGAATTTCGAGTTGTAAGTCTTTTACTTCTAGTACCGTAGACCAGGGTAGTGAAGTACCCTTTATCTACCCCTTTGTCACCCTTGTCACAGTCTGAAATAAAAAGACCCGAGGTTTTAGTGACGTCTACCACTGACGTCGGTACTTTAATTTACTGCGAATAAGGAACCTTCTTTTCAATATTGGTTGAATCTATCATATAACTTTTCGTCTCTGTAATGAAACGACTGATTCCAGGCAGATCAGTTCCGATACCAAAAAGGTCACCAGTACATACCTACACTCTCAACCTGACACTTCTTTCGACTCACGGCTTCTTAACTACGAAAACTTGACGCCACAACCTCTTCTGAGAACTCTCAGGGAAACTGACGTTCCTCTAGGTTGGTCAGGTAAGACTTCCTCTAGTCGGGACCCTAAAGAAACCTTCCTTACTACGATTTCGACTTTGAGGTCATGAAACTGGTGGAGTACGCTTGTCAACTGAGTAACCTTTTCTGACACTACGACCCTCCCTAACCCCCGTCCTCCTCTTCCCCTGCTGGGTCCTACTCTACCGACCTACCGTAGTACCTGAGTTACCTGCACTCAGACTCACTTGAGGCCCTCAACCACTACCTGTCCCTCCGGACCGTACGACGCCAAGTACCCCAGCGTTCCTCAGCCTGTACTGACTCGCTGACTGGACTTGACTTGACTGACTTGAGTCAAAGAAACAACGTCTAGATAAGTCTAAAATATAAAGTAGGAAATTTTTTTATAGATCAACAAATAAACCGATACGGTCAGATAGACAGATCAACGTTACTCGTCCGAATCAACGGGACACCATACACCCTGGAACCAAGGGACTGAGTTCCAGTTTGGGTGTAGGGTTCGTAACCTTCCGCCCAAAACTTGGCGACCTGGTGGTCCCTTCAGGGTCTACAATACAAAGTAGAACTTGGTCACAACCACTAAACATATAAAGATCTTTAATAAAAGACACAATAACCAGTACTATGGGAGAAAAGTACGAAATAAAACTATTAAACACATAGAAAAGAGAAAACAAAAAGAAGTAGGTAGATCGATTTGTTGACGGTTAAAAACAACAGAAAAATTTCTTGGTCGAAAATCAAAGTGGCTAAAAGAGGTAACGAAAAGACAAAAAAATAAAGCGACTGAAGAAAAGATTAGAAAGGACAAAAGGAAAGAAGACGAATTAGAAGAAAAAGATCAGAAATTCAATGAATTCTGTAAAATAAGAGAAAAGCCTGTATCCGTAAGGGAAAATTTGTGAAGAAATGGACGTACGACACTTAAAAGTATATAACAACCCCAAAAGTTGGTAAATTTTTATCAAAGATTAAGAGAACACTAACAGAGAAACTGGATACTCAATTGATCTTTATACAACAAGTCAAAACTTTATAAACCCTAAAGGTGCCGAAAAGAGAGACACCACTATAGATTTAACTTACGGACGCAAAAAAGGACCTCCATATGAGTCCTTACCTTAACGACTTAGGATACTATCGAGATAAAAATCAAAATACTTCTTTGGGGTATGACGAAAGGTCTCACCGAAGTGATTGAATGCAAGGGTAGGTGACACGTGTCCCCAAGGGCAAAGAGGTGTAGAAGAGGACATAAACAATAAACATCTGAAAAACTACTGGTAAGACTGTCCATACCATAACAAAATTACCATAAAGAACCAAGACAAGAAAATAAAAGTTGACTAAACACAGAAACTTAGATTATATAACGGAGAACATCTATCACGTATCAACATAGAACGAATAAATAGAACGGACTGTTAGGAACGGAAACCTAACCCTACGAATCGGATGAGTGTGAATCACATTAACTGTATATACAGTAGTATGACCAGTAAATCGACAAAAGAGACAAAAAGGACACCCGAAGACAACAGCAGCAAAAGATCAAGAAGAGAAGAAGGAAACGACAAGAGAAAACACAATTTATAAAATTACAGGATAAAATTAAAGAAACTTGTATAAAATTTAATAAAAGAAACACCAGCAAGATCCCTGATGCTTTATATTAAAATTAAACAGTATTAGATGAAGTCTAATTATGATTAAATAAAAGTTATTTACACCTTTGAAATTATATCAAAGTTAAAAGGGCAGAAACACGATATTCATAGTGTATATATAATGTAAAAATCATAAAATTTGGGTCGTTGTTCTTCTGTACTAATAATACTTACAGAAGATTTCTTAAGTTATCTTATGAACATACCATAAAATGCAATTGGAAGTACAAATGGTAAAGACCACTAAAAATAACTAAAGAAAATGGTAGACCACAGTAAAGAAAAGTGGGACTCCCTGAAGTAAGTCATAAAAAACATTCTATTCAGACAATCGGTACTTAAGAGTGAGACAGATAGAACTAAAGTAGATGTAAACAACCTCCTATCAAAACGACCTGTATCTTAAGAATCACCGTCCCAAAAAAAAAAAAAAGAGCACATAGTAAAACTTATACAGTAAGGTGTGGTAGACGGGAGACAAAAAAGGGGACACTTAGTATAACAAGGGGTTTATGGATTACTCGACCGAAAGAGAAAGAGGAAAGTAACGAAAGGAGGAACAGAAAGTTATTCAACTAATACTACACGGATCCAAGTGTAAAGACATAAATTGGATGAACCCCAAAGAACTCAAAAAACCTACAAATTTTAAAAAAGTAGTTAAAACTTTTGAAAACGGGTAATAAAGAGGTCACAAAAAAGTCAGGACGAGAGAGAGAGAGGAGGGGTGACTCTGTATTATGTATCCAAACACACGAACTACAATAAGACACCCAGAGACTCCGAGACAAGTATAAAGTAGTTATAAAATAAAAAAAGACAAGAAGCATAACTATCAAAAGTAATGAGACAGAAGTTCAAGTGACTAAACGATGGAGTTTAGACAGTAACCAAGAAAATGTAATAAGGAGGAGAAATGACTCTGAGAAATGAACAACTAAATAATAACAATATGAAAGAAAATTATGAAGACTAATCGATGAAACTTTAGAAAGTGATGGTGGTTAAAGATCTCTGGAGATTTCTGATGGATGAGACTATAACCAGTATAAAAGGACAAAGAAACGTAAAGAATTATTAAAACAACAACTTTTGACCTGTAAAACCCAACATATAACACAGTTGGGACCTAAAAATAAAGGAGGTCTACTAACAACGATAAAAAACAAATAAACAAAATTGTACGAACCCAATTTAGACGCTTTAGACAAAGACTACGACCAGAAAACAAAAATTAAAGATTAAAAATAAAAATTCAGTCCGAAAACTCGGAAACAGAGACGTATCGAGACTCCAGTCGGTCATAAACTAGTCTCCAGTAAGACTTTGTGGAACTCGATCCTTCGGAAGATTCGAGACAGTTTCTGGACCGTGAGAGTTTTAAATCCGTAAATATCGGACGGACCGAAAACGAAAAGTGGTCCGGAGCATACAAAGGATGCATACGGGTACCAGTATCCCAGTCGATCCTCAGACCCCAACGGAACCCAGGAAAAATCTCCGTATGTCGAAACCAGTAAGATGTGTTAGAGGTTCTGTGATTAAAGGTACTTGTCACGATGACCCGTACCGGTAGTAGGTGACAAGGTTCGACGCACTAAAGGGAAGTGGACACCGTAACGTCGAAGACCGAGAGTACTGGACGGGACAGAACGTCTTAGAGACTCAGAGAGGTCGACCCTGTCACCACACCCTCGTCGAGACCCGGTCTTACGACATCTGAGGGTGACAAACATGGACTTCAAGTCGTCAAAAGTTCGTATTTACGAAGAGACTACCAACGTACGAAAACCTACTGAAGGTCCCGTACCTTTTTTAAAAAAAAAAAACCAGTTAAACACGTCAAAGTATTAACTAAAAACTTCTCTCCTAAACGGTTGGAGAAGTAAACCGGCAATTCACCTTCAAGACGGAGGGACTTCACGTAAAAGCTAACACTTACAACACCCGTGTCAAGTCCCAGGAACCCTCCTACCCCCATCCCCTCTTCAACGACCTATACTTCGATATTCTCAACCGAGTTCACCTATTCTGGAGTAAATCGTCTCCTCCTTCTATCAGTGTAAGTGTTACTTTTCCTAGAAGGGTTCAAGAGTTTCGAGTCAGGTACCTCACCACCGTACCCTGCACCCAGAGGACTGAGGATCAGGTCCCGAAAAGGGCGGGTGCTTAACGACCAGTAAAATCGTCAACATCAAATCTTCAGACTTACAGATCCTCAAAGATTCCATAGTCACATTTACTAGGGGGATAGACAGGTGGGTAGGTGGTAGGTAGATGGATAGGTGGATGGGTTGGTGAGTGGGTAGATAGGTAGGTGGGTGGGTGGTAGGTAGGTGGGTAGGTGGGTAGATGGGTAGGTAGGTGTGTAGGTAGGTAGGTGGGTAGGTAGGTGGGTAGATGGATAGGTAGATGGGTTGGTGAGTGGGTAGATGGGTAGGTGGGTAGGTAGGTGTGTGGTAGGTAGATAGGTAGGTAGGTAGATGGGTGGGTGGATGGGTTGATAGGTAGGTGTGTGGGTAGGTAGGTAGGTAGATAGGTAGGTGGGTAGGTAGGTGTGTGGGTAGGTAGGTAGGTAGATAGGTAGGTGGGTGGATGGTAGGTAGGTGGGTAGGTAGGTAGGTGGGTAGGTAGTTGTGTGGGTAGGTAGGTAGGTAGGTAGGTAGGTGGGTGGATGGGTGGGTAGACGGGTAGGTAGGTGAGTAGGTAGGTAGGTAGGTTATACCTAACTCTCGGATGACATACGGGTACTACCACGAGCTTTCACTCCGGTTCACTTCTTATTTTTGACCGTGTTAGGGTCCCGAGTCCTTCGGATACCAGAGACTCACCCCTGGGGTCGGAGTCCCTTTCCGAAAACGTTCTCGGTAAACTTTCTTCGTAGGGTAAAAGGAGACGATAAGAACCAATTCCGTCCTTGTGAAAGGTTCCTTTTGTCGCTCAAAAGGGAGTTTGGTATTAAAAGTTGGTTTTAAAATAAACACCTTTTAAAATAAAAACTTTTTTACGATTCACATCTTTCGTAAATGTAAAATTTTTCAGTCAAAGTATATGTTATTAAAATTTCGTTTGTAAAACTAAAGATTTCACTGTGAATTTCCGTCCTTATGTCACTCAAGGGAAAATTTTACAAATAACCTTAACTTCCGAAACTTTTGGAGACGAGGTCTGGTAAGATAGTAGTACCCCAGAACCGGAATGTGTCTCTCACAATGTCTCGTGGTGCCGTGAGTTTGTGAACGGTTCACGAAAACCGACGGACAAACTGCGGTTCCTTGGTATACCTTTGACTTTTTAAGTCCTTTTTCGACCTACGGAATAGATGTACTGTTGTTTGTTAGTCTATAAACCTTTGTTCTCTAAAACCTAATTTAGAATAGTAGGAGACCCTTAAGGATTTATAGTTGTGTTGGAGTCTCCACAACGAACGAAATGGGATCCCAAGAGAAAGGGAAAAAGGGGGACCCACTAGAGTAAGTTGTCAGTACGGGTTTAGACGTGGAGTTCGGGACTCTGAAACGACTAGTGGTAAAGGTTCCTAGAGACCTCAGAGGGACGGTCGTACTGTCACTGTTCATCCCGAGCGGTTTACAGGTGCACGACACCCCTCCTCCTCCGGTACTCAGGTCCAAGACCGGTCACCCCGTACTCACGACCTCACGGATGGTCCAGGTCAGGGGTGTTTCGCAGGTACGTCAGGAGAGAGGAGACGGAGGTCCCAGTGGACAACACTGGCCTCCTGACGTCCTACCTCCTCCCGGGAAGCTGGACGGAGTCTGAAACACTCACTTGCACGATGTGGAAAAGACCCAATGGGGAGACTTTAGCCCCAATTTGAAACGATGACGTCGGGTCGGACCGGAGTGGATTGTGGAGGTCCTACGGGGCGTCGGTGGAAGAGGAATTTTAAACAAGGGGCTCCTCCTTGCACCGTAGGAGCAAGAGGGCTCATGGAGTCTCGAAGAAACTACGGGAGGAGGAAAAGTAGAACGTGTTAGGGTCCAAGACCCCTATAGGAGGAGAGGTGACGACGGGTACTGAGACGAGTCCAGAGTAGTGGTGAGAGGACCTGGTGACGGTGCCGGGGACCGACCAGAGGAGAGAGGAAAGGTTCGAGGTCGAAAGTCTTAGACGGTCTTCGTCGAAAGATTTTGTGTTTAGACTAGTACGACAAGGAAAAGACTTTTGGAATCTTCCCATAGAAACTAGAGTCCTCTTGGGGTAAGAGAAGAGGTAAGATTTCCCGTACCGAGGTAGGATGTGTCAGTCGGATCGCACGGGTGGGGTGCACCTGGTCCGTGGAAGTAAAGAAACTGGGAACAGACACTTCGTGGGAGACAAAATCAGGTCGACCCAGGGTTGAGTAGTGAGTTCTGGACGAGTTTACATAAAGAAAGACTGTGTCGGGGAGTCCGCCTTATTTAAGAAGGGAGGGACACAGAAGGAACACGAGTCGTGTATAAAGACATTATCGGGCACAAGAGACCCCACAAGTACGACAATTCACCTTCATTTCTTGATGTCCCAGTCTTTCAGCCCCCTTTTTGACTTAATTTCAGTTCGTCTGACAATTTGACGTCCCGAAAAGACAGGAATTAGGCGTGTACAGTGTCGTAACTCAACCCCACAAAGGATTCGGTGCGTGGGGTGTCTTTATGGGAGACTCGTAGAGTGTCTGCGAGTAGATAGGGGTGTTTTGGCTACTGGTAAGAATGACTTGTGTACTCCTCTACCTCCAGGTCTCTGTGAGTCACTGAGTGGACGTCCCGGGTCTGGTGCGAGTCGAGGTCCGAGCGAGGAGTGGGACTGAGACTCGAGTAAAGGGGGTTGTTTGCGGTTAATACGGTGCTCCCCCCGTGAAAGTCTGTGTCCCGCGTGTACACCGTCCGTCCATAACGGGCACGTAAGTGTCGGGGCAGGTTTGGTCCTGGCACTCGTGGGAACAGGTCCGACGGAGAGAGGTCGACACACTCGGTTTTGTCCAATGAATCGAAGAGACCCGAAGAGACGAAGAGTCTAGTCTTATTGACGCGTGGTTTTGTGACCGGGTACCGTCCGTCGACCGTACGAAACGGGGGAGAACGCTAAGGTTACCTGGGACCACACACCACCTCCTCCCCCACACATCCCCCTCGAACGGAAGACGACGTCCACTCCGACTCCTCCTCCCCCGGGGGCTCCGGCCGACACAGAGGGAGAAACGGGAGACGGGACGACACCAGAGGAAGTGTCTGTAAGGAACTCGAGGATGGCACCGGGCCCGGACACGGTCCTGAGACCGGAGCCGGTAAACGGGGCTCCTGCCAAAGACAAACCAACTTCCAGACAGTGAGGCCTCAGGTAGGAAGGTGGGGAGGTGGGACGGACGGTCTCCCTGGTTTGACCCGAGACCCGGGTCCCCTCCCCGGGGTGCAAGGACCCAGGTACCCCGATGCAAGGGTCCGGAGGGGACCATGGGTGTCCTCTACTGAACCATAAAGCTACCAGGTTCCGGGGCTCCCGAGGGAGGGCTCAGTGGAGAGGTGGACCCTCCTCTCTCCCCGAGGGAGGACTCAGTGTGGAGGCGGTCCATCCCCTCCCCACAGACTCTGTCGTGGGACGGACTTGTCCGGTCACGACTAGAGACGGGGGGTACCGAGACACACTGTACCTCTCTACCCTTGCTGTCCCGAGTCCCCACCGGGTCCGAGTCCGGGGTGTCGACGCGAAGGGACGCCGTACCCCACCTAGCCGGTGACAGGTGCGGTCCTCGGAACCAGAGTGGTCCCCAGTCACCTCGACTAGGACCGGGGTGGTCGAAACCCCCTTCTGCCTCCACTTTCGATTCCGTCTCCTCGGACCGGACCTCCAAGGCGGAGTGAGGGTCCGGGGAGGGGGGTGGGGGCTCGAGTCGCCGTACACCCCTTCGGGCTCACCTCTGGACCCGTTCGGGGAGCGGCACAATACGACACGACGTCGAAGAAGGCGACACTTCTCCTCTACCACCACGGGCGGGGGGCGGGGTCCCCATCCCCCCACCTCCCGTCCCGTTGGGACCTTTCGCGGACCCCGTCTCGACCGCCCCACGCGACCCTCTCGCAAAGGGACAGAGACGGGGTCGCAGTAAGTGGGCGGACAGCGGTAGCGACCACGACTGGAAGGACTCCGACGTGCGACCGAGACCAGTGGCGGACCGGGGGGCCTTTGGTACTGCCTACAAGGTCCCGGGTCCCGGAAGAGACGGACGAGCCGGGCGGGACGTGCGTCGGGGACTTCGAGAAGGAGATTCCGGGGACGCACCAAAAGGAGGTCGAGGACGGGGTGCGACGAGGGAGACGGTCCTGGTCCGAACGGACAGAGAGGTGGTCAAGGACAAAACCGGAGGCTACTAAACCAGACTGGGGAAGGGACAAGAGAGGGCCCCCGGACCTGAGTTCGGTCCGTGTGTCATCCACGAGTCGTTTGTAAACTACTCGTCCTCTCTTTACTTCACTCGACAAACGTCGTGGACGACACGTCGCAGACACTAATTTCTCGCTCGGGACTACCGGCCTTGACCGACCACCAGTAGACACGGGACAGGCCAGCCCGGAGGACGGACCGACCAGAGAGTACGTAGTCCCCAAACCCCCGGGTGTCGCGACTACGAGGTCCTACCTCTGGAGACGGAGGTCGTCCTTCGTCGGTGGTGACGGTGCCGGCGGGGGAATGGCACGTGGGTTCCCTGGTGGTGGCGAAGGAGACAAAGGGGAGGTAGTCAGACCGGCACCCCGGAGTAGAAGGAAGAGGCAGACCTGTGCGAAGGGAAGGCAGAGCCCTAGTCTGAAGAAGGACTGGTCGGCTGGGGTGACGGTGGAGACAAAGGGAACTGTTGGACCATTACTCCAACATCACGACTAGAAGGGGAGTTTCGACAGGGGAGATTGGGACAACAAGTGACTGTCAGTAATCCTCTGAACAGACGTTCAGTGCCGACGGAGGGACGGGGCCTCGTCCATACCTTGTAGAGTCCTAGGGACCCCCGACTCACCCCACCGACTCCCTCACCGACCCCGAGGGGAGACACCTTGGGTCGGGGGGTGGTCGGACAGGTCTACGAGTCGGAGGGAGGATGACCCGGGGGGTCGCAGGGACCACTCCAAGAAAGCACTAAAGAACTGGTAGAGACTCTACCTGTCCGATCCCCTCGGCATAGACAACTCGAAACGGTACTAATATTTCTATTTTACAGTGATTTAATTTAATTTTATATTAAAATTTTATCATAGTTTCTCTGGAAACTATTAATTTTTGTAGAACTCTACAAATTACTCGTTCACCAGACTAATTTTCAACCTCTCTGTTTCGGACCACCCGACGAGAGGTACCCCAACGTCTTAGCCTGTGCTGATTCGTGCGTTCCACACCCCACCCGGGTCTTTGGTCGTAAAGATTGGTCAACGGTAAATGCGACTACGGAGACCAGGTCTCTACTGTGTGTCTCGTAGGGGCTCAGTCCCGACGTGACCAGGGTAAAATGTCCACTCCGTTCGAAGACTTTGTCCACTTCGACCCGGGATGAGTCCTGCGGGTCAACCACGTACTCCTGCACCCGGAACCTTGGGAAGTCCATTTAGTGCCGGGGGAACTCAAACAAACCTCCAAGATCGTCCCCTCGCATCCATGAGCATACGGGAACTGCCTTCTGGCCAGGAGGAGGTGACCCCCACCCGCAGGAGAAGTTGGCGTGTCCCTTGGCACTCCCTTCTTTCCCTGTCGCGGACCGGTCGCCTAGTCGGCTTAGGTGGGACCGCCAGTCGTCCCACTGTCTACCGCGTTGGTCTAGTCAAGTACAACTCCAAACTGTCTTTAGTTGTTTTAAGACATTTCGTTAATAAGAAGTTAATTTTTTATTTACTTTTTTTTAATGACGGGGACGTGCAACACTGGTAGGAGTGGAAATTTAACCCCTCTTGTCCTGACGGGGGTATATCTGTAGTCTCCAAGTCACTTGCGAAGGTAGGTTTGTCACGGGCCGGGTCTCCTCCACGGGGCGTTCCCGGTGACTGGTGCATAGTGACGACAGTGATAATGACCCTCCTACGTAGCTTCCCGTGGGGAGACTCGTTGAAGGGGGACTTGGAGTCTTCCGCCACGGGGAAGGAAATCCGAGGGTCTGTGGAGGAACCCCCGTGGACGAAGGGACTACAGCGAGGGACAAGTCGACACACGGAGGGGGTAGTCTGACACTTGAGGTGGTGGTCTGACGCCTGAGGAGGTGGTCTGACACTTGAGGGGGTGGTCTGACACTTCGGGTGGTGGTCTGACACTTGAGGGGGTGGTCTGACACTTGAGGTGGTGGTCTGACGCCTGAGGAGGTGGTCTGACACTTGAGGAGGTGGTCTGACACTTGAGGGGGTGGTCTAACACCTGAGGTGGTGGTCTGACACGTGGAGGGGGTGGTCTGACACTTGAGGGGGTGGTCTGACACTTGAGGTGGTGGTCTGACACTTGGGGTGGTGGTCTGACACGTGGAGGGGGTAGTCTGACACTTGAGGTGGTGGTCTGACACTTGAGGTGGTGGTCTGACACTTGGGGTGGTGGTCTGACACGCGGAGGGGGTAGTCTGACACTTGGGGGGGTAGTCTGACACTTGAGGTGGTGGTCTGACACGTGAGGGGGGTGATCTGACACTTGAGGGGGGGGTCTGACACTTGAGGGGGTGGTCTGACACTTGAGGTGGTGGTCTGACACTTGAGGTGGTGGTCTGACACGTGGAGGGGGTGGTCTGACACTTGAGGGGGTGGTCTGACACTTGAGGTGGTGGTCTGACACGCGGAGGGGGTGGTCTGACACCTGAAGTGGTGGTCTGACACGTGGAGGGGGTGGTCTGACACTTGAGGGGGTGGTCTGACACTTGAGGTGGTGGTCTGACACTTGGGGTGGTGGTCTGACACGTGGAGGGGGTGGTCTGACACTTGAGGGGGTGGTCTGACACTTGAGGTGGTGGTCTGACACTTGAGGAGGTGGTCTGACACTTGAGGTGGTGGTCTGACACGTGGAGGGGGTGGTCTGACACTTGAGGGGGTGGTCTGACACTTGAGGTGGTGGTCTGACACTTGGGGTGGTGGTCTGACACGTGGAGGGGGTGGTCTGACACTTGAGGAGGTGGTCTGACACTTGAGGGGGTGGTCTGACACTTGAGGGGGTGGTCTGACACTTGAGGAGGTGGTCTGACACTTGAGGGGGTGGTCTGACACTTGAGGTGGTGGTCTGACACGCGGAGGGGGTGGTCTGACACCTGAAGTGGTGGTCTGACACGTGGAGGGGGTGGTCTGACACTTGAGGGGGTAGTCTGACACTTGAGGTGGTGGTCTGACACGCGGAGGGGGTGGTCTGACACCTGAAGTGGTGGTCTGACACGTGGAGGGGGTGGTCTGACACGCGGAGGGGGTAGTCTGACACTTGAGGTGGTGGTCTGACACTTGAGGTGGTGGTCTGACACTTGGGGTGGTGGTCTGACAGGTGGAGGGGGTAGTCTGACACTTGAGGAGGTGGTCTGACACTTGAGGGTGGTCTGACACTTGAGGGGGTGGTCTGACACTTGAGGTGGTGGTCTGACACTTGGGGTGGTGGTCTGACACGTGGAGGGGGTGATCTGACACTTGAGGAGGTGGTCTGACACTTGAGGGTGGTCTGACACCTGAGGGGGTGGTCTGACACTTGGGGTGGTGGTCTGACACTTGGGGTGGTGGTCTGAAACACGGAGGAGGTAGTCTGACACTCGGAGGTGGTGGTCTGACACGTGGAGGGGGTGGTCTGACACTTGAGGAGGTGGTCTGACACTTGAGGTGGTGGTCTGACACTTGAGGAGGTGGTCTGACACTTGAGGAGGTGGTCTGACACTTGAGGGGGTGGTCTAACACCTGAGATGGTGGTCTGACACGTGGAGGGGGTGGTCTGACACTTGGGGTGGTGGTCTGACACGTGGAGGGGGTGGTCTGACACGTGGAGAGGGTGGTCTGACACTTGAGGGGGTAGTCTGACACTTGAGGTGGTGGTCTGACACGCGGAGGGGGTGGTCTGACACCTGAAGTGGTGGTCTGACACGTGGAGGGGGTGGTCTGACACGCGAAGGGGGTAGTCTGACACTTGAGGTGGTGGTCTGACACTTGAGGAGGTGGTCTGACACTTGAGGAGGTGATCTGACACTTGAGGGGGTGGTCTAACACCTGAGATGGTGGTCTGACACGTGGAGGGGGTGGTCTGACACTTGGGGTGGTGGTCTGACACGTGGAGGGGGTGGTCTGACACGTGGAGGGGGTGGTCTGACACTTGAGGGGGTAGTCTGACACTTGAGGTGGTGGTCTGACACGCGGAGGGGGTGGTCTGACACCTGAAGTGGTGGTCTGACACGTGGAGGGGGTGGTCTGACACGCGGAGGGGGTAGTCTGACACTTGAGGTGGTGGTCTGACACTTGAGGTGGTGGTCTGACACTTGGGGTGGTGGTCTGACACGTGGAGGGGGTAGTCTGACACTTGAGGAGGTGGTCTGACACTTGAGGGTGGTCTGACACTTGAGGGGGTGATCTGACACCTGAGATGGTGGTCTGACACTTGGGGTGGTGGTCTGAAACACGGAGGGGGTAGTCTGACACGTGGAGGGGGTAGTCCGACACTCGGAGGGGGTAGTCTGACACTTAAGGGGGTCCTTGTCCTCGTCCGGACTAATCCAGGTCTCAGGTCACGGGAAATACCTCCACTTCTTCCTCCCACCGGCCCCACCCAAAGGGTCAGAATCCTAGAACGACAACACTTCTTACTCCACAATGTTTGGACCTCTCCCAAATTATAAATAAAGTACGTGGGTCATGGTCCACGACTTGGGGTCACAGGTGTGCAACGGACCGAAACACTACGGAGGCAGTCGTAAGTACGAGGTCGGCAGTCGGTGGAACTATCTGTGACATCTGTACGGGAGACACCGGAGGGTTCTAGGGAGACGTGACCCCCACAGTCTGTCCTTCGGACGAACTTCGAGAGGAAACGAAAAGATGTGAACGGACGCAGAAAGAGAACGTCGGTACAGGGGCTCAGGGACTGCACCCAGTGATTCCTTCCAGTTGTACCCCCCACCCTCCGTGGGTCTTCGACCGAAGGGAGACGAGGAGGAGGGGACAGAGACGGGCAGTGGGTACGGGTCGGCGGGACCGGAGAGAGTCCGGGCCTGTCAGTGCAGGATTCCGGAGGAACGTGGACAGGAGGAGGGTCGGTCTCACTGCGATATTCTTACGACGACCGGAACGAGGGGGACGAACTTCGGGAGGTCTCAGAAACGACACGAAACACTTGTGTCTAGTTCGGACCGCGGAGGGGAGACTGGCGTGTCGACGAGACCCGGCACGACCTAGAGCGCCCGAGGGGGGACGACCCTGCCGAGAAGAACGGTCCGGGTGCGTCGAGGAGAGGGAGAGACGAGTCAGTGGACCGGGAGTCGTGGGGGAGTAGTGGTGGGGTGTGGACGGTATCGAAGAGGACCCGTACATCGTGACAGACCCAAAAGAGGGTCTAGCCGGACAGACGTGCCTGTCTATAAAGAGAGGTCTTGTCCCTGGAACAAAAGGAGAGAGTAGTGACCCAGGGGTTCGAGTCTTTACAAACATTCGACTCTTTAGACCCCTTTTGTTGCAGAGACTCGAAACCTAAGTCTATTCCCTACTTAGTCCCGAAGGGTCCCCCACGATCACCATTTCTTGGACGAACGGTTACGTCCTCTGTATTCTCTGTATCCCAGATAGGGACCCAGTCCTTCTAGGTGACCTCCTCCCGCACCGTTGGGCAAGGTCGTAAGAACGAACCTCTAAGGGGTACCTGTCGCCTCGGGCCACCCGATGTCAGGTGCCTCAACGTTTCTCAGTCTGTGCTGAACCGTGGACTCGAGTGTACGTGGGGACGTGGAGCGGGGGGGAGGGAAGTCGGGACGTGACTGGGGTAAGACAAGAAGAGACAGGGACACAACCTGTCTACGAGGAGGTCGACAACCGAGGGGGAGGAGGGGACTGGGACCCGGACTCGACCTCTAAGTCTGAGACTGTCTAACCCTTAAATGTGACACCTCCCCGCTCCCGTATGAAGTTCTATCCTCTACCGTCACATCTATAGATCGGTCGGGGGACGGGACGTGGGGTCGCGACGTGTGTCCCGTTCGGGTCAGGGAATAACCCGTACTTAAGGCCAACTTGGACCCACTCAGGTGTCTTCTCTCCCATGACCCACCAACTCGAGAAATCCCCGGTCGTCCTTCGGGGCGATAGAAAGGGCTTACAACCTCCGAAACGACGAGACGGGACAATCCGAGAGAGACACTCGCAAGAGAGAAAGAGAAAGACTTCGTCTCTGGGTAGACCCTCCTCTCACACTACTCCTGTGATTCGGACTCCTAAAGATTGCCTCCCGGGTGACGCCTCTCCCTACCCCCGTCCCACCTGGGACCGGACCGTCTCCTTCGTTTCGACTGAGAATGCAACTTAAGACAGATTTCGTCCAAGCACTGGAACCCACCCCCGAAGGTACGAGACTCGGAGAGAGGGGTGAGACGAGCCACCGGACGGTCCGAACCTTACCCTGGAACGGACGTGGGAGAAGAGCGGGTCCACAGACACGAATGTAAGTCCCGACGGGGGAACCACCGGGGGCCCCAACCCTGTATTTCAGTGACAGACGTTCAGGACTTTGGATTCGGTGTCCGTACCGACGTCCTTATCCAGCAGACCTTCGACGGAATCCCAAAAGTTTCATAGGGGGGAGGGGTCCGGTGGGGTTGAAGATTTCCAGAGGAGGAGTAGGAGTTCCACGACCCAAGCCAAAGCAGGTGACGACGAGGAAGTCTCCGGGGACATTCTCTGGTGGAAAGATGAATACTAGACCGAAGTAGGACAGAGGGACCCCACTAAAGCAGGTACTAGCGCAGGTGAACCCCCACTGTCTGGTGAGTCGACGACTTGGTCCGTGGACCGACACAAGTGCGCCAATAGGGGTCACGGACCGTGAACCGAGAAGGTCTCATCCACGAATCATTTATGTCCTTCTTTCCCGGTCTCCTTCCCGCTTCCCGTCCTCCGCCCCTCCTCCTCCTTTTCTCGTTCCGAACTCCTGTCTCCAGACACCGGACGCCGGGACCTCCCACCCCCGCGCGGGGTCCTGGAGGCGGCGGCGCCAACGACTCGCAGACCGCGAGCGGGCCCGCCCGCGCCCCGACCGGCCGTCCACCGCCACGCGGGAGCCGACGCGCCGCCGCCGCCGCCTCGCGGCTCAGGGGAGGAGGGCGGCCGCGGGAGGGGAGCGGCCGAGGAAAGAGACGCGAGAGCGAGCGCGAGGGGTCGCGGGAGGCGAGAGGGCCGGCGCCAGAGAGAGCGGGCGCGGCGGGGCGGCGGCCGGGGCGGCGGCGGGGAGCCGCTGGTACCGCGAGGCCCCTAGAGGCGCGCGGGGCTTCCCGGGGCCGGGGTGGCGGGCTCGGGGCTCGGGTCCCCGCGGCGGCGGCGGCGGCGCGAGCGCCGGCGAGGACGACGACGACGACAACGACCGGCGGACGCCCCGCCGCCCCGCGAGGGGCCTCGGGCCCGCGGACCCAGGGGCGCGGGCCGACTGGGCCCGCGGCGGCTTGGGCGGACGCCTCGCGCGCGACGGGCCGCCACCGCTCCTAGCCGTCCGCGCGCTGCTCCTCGGGCCATGGGGCCCAGGGCCAGTCCGAGGCCCAGGGCCGCTCCTGCCGCGGGGGCGGCGCCCGGTCCCCGCGACCCGCGCCCGTCGCGGCTACCGGCCTCGCCGAAGCGCCCGCGTTCAGAGCGAGTAGTCGTGTAGCAAGCACGAGTTCCCCCTGCGCTGCGTGTTAGTCCGCTACCACGTGACCTGCCCGCTCTTGTCGTCACATTCACTGGAGGCGCGCGGGGGCGCCCGGGACTGGGCCTGCGGAGCCTCGGAGGTGAAGACCTGCCGGGGCGTCGGCGGGGCGATAAGAGCCTCTGTACCCCTGCCCTCAATGGGGCCGCCGCGGGGACGACCGGGACCCGGTGAACCCTTCTCCAGAGGTCTATGCACTCGTGGGACGGAGTGGAGCCCCCTGTAAAGGTGACTAAAGGTCCTGGGACTCGGCAAAGCCCCCGCGGGGGTGACCGGAGGCCTGGCGTCCAACCCCCACAGAGACCTCCAAAGCCCTGGGGCCGGTGGAACCCCGGGGGGGTCCGGAAAATTCTAGTGAGGGTTGAGCCACGACGCGGAGCTAGCGGAAGTACGAGGCGGCCCAGGCGGGTCTCGACGAAACCCTAAAAAGACCAAGGTCCTGGGAGAGGTGGAACCAGATGGGCCATGGGCGAGAACCGTGGAGGTACCCGAGGTCCTGGAGGCGCCAGTCGGGCCGCAGGCCAAGACCCCGTCGGGGAGAGGGCCAGGTCTCCTGGGCGGCGGCCTGCGTGGACCTACACGCCCCTAGAAGATTGGGCCCCTCAACCCGAGGCGCGGCGCGAAGCCCGGTCGAAGGACGTGAGGGGCGGGAGGGGGTGGAAGCGGCGATGAAACCGGACCGAGGTCGACCTTCAACCTGTGGGAATGGGTCGTTTCTATGAAGACAATCCCAGGAGACCGCGGAGGAAGGTGGTCGGGACACCCAGGATGGGCGAGAAGGAGACCCACCACACAGTCCTCATGCCCCGATTGGGAGTGGAAGAAGGGGACCCACCCCGACCCGGCCCCCTTCGTGTCGGTCGTCGACACACACACCCTCCCCGACCAATACCCCACTCCTCTTCCTTTGGGGAGGAGTGAGGGAACGTAGGTACAGACGAGCAACGGGTCCCCGACGGGCGTTGGGAAGAGGGACTGGTGACGAGGGGTTTGAAGACCTCTCCGTCGTATCCCGGTCCGGGACAACACGTAGTCAGGTAGTCCTCACCTCTCCACCCCCAGGTCCGCGAGGGGGTCCGTCCCGTCGTCACATCGGACCCGACCCACCATGACTATGAGTCGAGGACGGATCGAGGCCCACGACCCGCGGGACCTCCCCCCACTACCCCCCCCTCACTCGTGGGACCGGCCGCCCAACCCTCGGACAACCACGTCCCCGTCGCACCCTACCCGACGAACCAGGTCTCGAGTCACGGCCCGAGACTAGTCAGCACACACTGGGAAACGCTGGTGTACCTGACATCGGGTGGTCCGAGGAGGCAGGTACCTTAAGAGGTCCGTGCTTACGAACTCACCCAACGGTAAAGGAGGAGGTCCCTAGAAGGACCGGATTCCTAGCTCGGACCCAGAGGATGTAACGTCTACCAAAGAAATGGTAGACTCGGTGGTCCTTTCACGGACCTCCAGGTTTGGGCGTGGGCAGACCTCTCTCCCCAGCCTGGGGTCTACACGTCGGTCCGGGACGGGAAGGGAGTACGGGTAAAGTAAGGATTTGGAACAGAACACATGGGATTCGACATGGAAACCCTGACGTCCCATTTTGGACCTGTGGTCATTGAGTTCCTTTGTTTATTTATAACTGACAATTCAGTTGAGACACCTCGGTCTTGTAAGTTTGGTTCGGAGGGAGAGGGGGAAGAGGGGGGGGGGGGTCCAAGTAGGTCGTCGATTAAGTAAAATCGAAGTACCCCCCACCGGTCGTCCCCACTTTCTTCAATCCCTCTCTGTGTCTCGCCCCCTTTGGTCAGAGGGCCTGCCCTGGTCGTGGAAGTCCTGAGTGACTCCCGGTCGGACGGGTGGGGGTAACTCACGTCTCAAAGGAACCTTTCTGCTCCCCCGTCCCGGACCGTCTCCTCGGGTGGACCGAAACGAGGAACCCCTGTCACCGACTCAACTCACCCAGGGAATACTGAAAGGACCGACGACCGTCCACTTACGGACGTTCCCCCTCCAACCCACACCCTTCACCCTTCCCCCACGACCAAAGAGAAATCATCCCCCGTCCTTCAGGTCTAAACCTCCCCTCGAAACTCTCTACGGAACGAGGGGACCTCGATCCTTTCCCCCGCCCGTCCCCACTGACACGCCTCGGGCGGCACCGGACCGTCAATCATTCAGTGAGTCCTCCGCCTTCGGGTACATGAGAACCGACAATTGCAGACACCCACTCTTCCGCTCGTCTCGTCGGACCTCTACGACTGGTCCGCAAACCGAGTTCGTGGAGGGTGAAGCGAACAGTTGTGGCGGATGAGGGGGTGGGGGTCGAGTGGGTAAGAGACCTTACCCTCTGACCTCAGGAGAGACCTTTTCGTGTAGTAAGAAACCGAAACCGTCGTCCACTACGGACTCAAAGTGAACGGACCCCTTTTGAGTTCTCCTCACTTTCGACATTGGTTCGCGGCTCCTTTCGGTAAAAAAAAAAAGAAGGATCAGAGGCCAAAGAATCGTGGGGCGCGTACGCAATGCAATAAAAGAGGCGAGAGTCTTTACGCGAGGTTCGGGGAGCCCGTCGGTGTCCCGGTTCCTAAAATCGGTCCTAAGACGTGAACCTAGTGGAGGCGAGGAGACGAACTTTCGGGGTAGAAACTTTCGCCGTTGTCCTTTCTTTGACTGAGCTCCGACTAAACGACTCATCTCAGAAAAGTTTTAAAGTAAAGTGAAGCAAACGCGTCCATAGGCCGGGGTTCCTCGATCCGAGACAGGTCCACGAAGGGCACTCGTCTCTTTCACAAACGAAGTGGCACAGTCCACAAAAAGGTTCCATTTTTCGCAAAGGTTATCTTTTTCGTAAACGACCCTCCCCATCGACGAATTTTGCCGTAAAAATCTCGTAGACGTCTTTCCTTACCGCTTAGTGTCCTACACTCGACCGAGGTCCTGTCCGGGGCACCGACATCGCGACTCTTGTATACACGAAAAAGGAAGGTTTCCGAACCAAAGAAGGGCGAGGGTACCTCTACGTGTTCCCCTGAACGAACCTTCAAGTCTGTGACGGAAAGACAGACGGCAAATCGGTATCTTTACTTAACAATCCACACTTTACTTACAAAGTAACGTTGGTTGGCCACAATGGAAACTACGAAGGTCTGCCCCACCACGTGTCTCCGAGGTCCAACACTCAGAGCGATCGATGGGAGTCTCCATCTCCCCACTAAACCTCCGTTTATACTGTTCTTACTTCCGAAGGGTCCACCGAGTCTGTCAGTTCTTAGGTGGACGTTACGTCCTCTGGCCCCAATGTAGGGACCCACCCCTTCTAGGGGACCCTTTCCACTTACCGTTGGATGAGGTCATAAGAACGGACCTCTTAAGGTACCCGTCTCCGCTCTCGGACCTCTTGATTTTAGGTACCCCAACGTTTCTCAGCTTGTGCTGACTCGTCGAGTGTGTGTGTGTGTGTGTGTGTGTGTGTGTGTGTGTGTGTGTGTTCGTACTGTCCTACGTCCAGAGACGGAGGTCCGAGTCCCAAACTACGATGGGATTACCCTGCCACGACACGGGACAGGGTTAAAAGGACGAAGACCCTTTAGGGTGCAATATATAAGTTCACGTCGAGAAGACGTACGGAAAGAAATCCCGTCACTTTGACATCGAAACTATGCAATTACCTGACCTTACACTCGAAGGACTTCGGTCCGGGTCAAACGAACCGAAACAATGACGACCCGGTGCCTAACCGGACGGGACGGGGGAGGGAAAAGACGAAGACGAGACATAGCACAAACGTCCCAACCCAACCTCTACAGATCCCCTCGTCTCTATTAAGACGGGACTGATAGGGACGAGAGATGACCCCCTAGAAACCCTTGGACTGTAAACACGTACAAAATATGGGTCTCTGTGTCTCGAGGTTTACCCTCGTACCTCGAAGACTTCCACACTTTACCCAGTGTGGGCTGTGTGGTCAGTCTCCAGTTCAAGGAAGTCCCGTCAACACAATCGGAGGATCCTGGCGGTGTCGTTTCTCGGCGTCCGGCCTACCGAGTCTGTCGTCCCGAAGAGAGGCCCAAAACCTCCGACCAGTAGGTTCCCGAAGGGAACACCGAGTCGACCATTTCTTAGACGGACGTTACACCCTCTGGACCCAAGTTAGGGACCCAACCCTTTTAGGGGACCTCTTCCCTTGCCGACGGGTGAAGTCATATGACCGGGCCTCTTTAGGAACCTGGCGTATCAGGTACGCCCAACCTTTCTCAACCTGTGCGGACTCGCTGAAAGTGAAAGTTGCCTCTAGTTCCCCCGTCGTCCCAACTATGGAGGGTTCCGGAGTGGGAGACCGAAGAGTACCGGGATGAAACACAACAAGTCAGCGAGTCAGCACAGACTGAGAAACGCTGGGGTGCCTGACGTCGTACGGTCGGAAGGGACAGGTAGTGGTTGAGGGCCTCGAACGAGTTTGAGTACAGGTAACTCAACCACTACGGTAGGTTGGTAGAGTAGGAGACAGCAGGGGAAGAGGAGGACGGGAGTTAGAAAGAGTCGTAGTCCCAGAAAAGGTTACTCAGCCGAGAAGTGTAGTCCACCGGTTTCATAACCTCGAAGTCGAAGTCAGGAAGGTCACAACTAAAAGAAATCCTGACCGGTAGAAACCCAGACGCAGGATTAGAGAGGGATGTTCATGTGGTCAGTATACCTCAGTCCCGGGTGAGGTCACCGAAGTAAAATTCAGCACAATCAGTGAGTCAACACAGACTGAGAAACACTGGGGTGTCTGACATCGGATAGTCCGAGGAGACAGGTACCCTAAGAGGTCCGTTCTTATGACCTCACCCAACGGTAAGGGAAGAAGTCTCCTAGAAGAGCTTGATCCTTAACTTGGACTCAGAGGACGTGACGTCCATCTAAGAAATGGTAGACTCGGTGCTTCCTTCGGGGTAAAATGGAATTAGGGGAGAAATTTCTGGAATAGAGGTTTATACCAGTGTAGGACTCCAGGACCACCAATCCTCGATTTGTATACTAAACACTCCCTCCCCATGTGAAATTGAGTATTGTCAACCCTTCCCCGGAGTAAATGAAAACACAGGGAACTCGAAGTACGTCCCCTCGAGTCTCATCAGGACACCCCTTTCTTCCCTACCTGTACGTGCCAATTCTATACCCCCGACTCGTGGTAGAAGGGGTCACCCCTTTAGTCCCTTCTGACGGACCTTCTCAGCGATAGTCCCACTTGAATGTCCAACTCACCCTCCCCCGTGTACCCTCTGCCTCTCCCCGTAAGACCCCCTCTCCGATGAACTCGTTCTAGACACCCCTCCCCTACGCTTCCGTGCGATACACGGTAGATTCCTCTGTCGTGTAACACGTACTTCTCTTTGGTCTCCTTTCTTCAGACTTTTGTTTTTTGACGAACTTCAGTGGAGGATTACCCAGGGTTTGTACTCCGGGTTCCCGGGACGCACCGTCACACCCAATACCCACGAACTCGTAGGCGAACGGACCCAAACGTCGCCGGGACGGGGAAAGACCGAGACTCCAAACCCCACCTACCTGACTCGAGAGCTCCGGAGCCACAGAATCTAGACCCCCTTCACTGCCGAACTTCCAGACAGACGTCATGACCCAGCAGACACATTTCACGAGGCTGTCCCGCGACGGACTTCGTCCCTGAGCCCCTCACTGACGCCCCCGACCTGACTCAGAGTCGGTGGTGGGGCCTCCGTAACACATCCCACCCGAACCCCTCTGAGACATGTCTCCGAGTCCCTACTCCGACGACGCCACGACTCTGGACCGGGTCCGGGACCTCCCCCGTCTCCCTCCCCTCTCACCCAGACTCTCGTCCGAGGCCACTCCTACCTGTCCCGCACCGACGGGTGGAGTCGAGGTCGAAGGGGCAGGGGGGACGTCCGGAGACAGAAAGGATCTCGCCGTGACCGGAGGACCGAGTACCGGTCGGAAGTTACAGGTCTCCTGGTATTCCCGGAAGTACCTTTCGGGAAGTCCAAGAACTTACTTAGGCCACTGTTTCGACTAAACATCGGACCGCAGACTACTACCCCCGAAGCACCACTGTCGACACCAGGTGAGAACACCCACCCGAAACACCGAGGTCCCGGAAGGTAAATTCAGATGTCTTGGGAGACACTCTATAAAACCTTAAGGTCCGGTGGTCTCACGGCCGGACGTCGTAACACCCCACCCCTGACCTAACCTCTCTCTCCAAAGCAAGTGCCACCGACTCGACACCGACCAGAGACGAACCGGCCACCCGTAGAAGGGTCTACGTCCCGCCGAAACGACAGAGTGTCGGAAGTGGTTCCCGTCGGTCACCGGTGGAGCTGTGTCTGTTTTCGTCTGTCTCCAGCTCCCTGCACCACTGGTCGTGACTCACCGACAGTGTAAACGACAGTCCTTCGGTCGACACGGTCGGACCCGGACCACCGTCCTGGTTTTTACTACTCTTACTCCCGTCGGCCACGACACTCCGTCCACCACCAGTCACCTGAGTACCCACCGGGCCAGATCCTCTTAGAACCGTACGTTCGACCGTCACACCATCAGCCCCCCACGGACAGAACCTGCGTCCTGGTGGACCCCAGAAACCGTAAGAAGACACGGACCTCTTGAATGAGCTTCAAACTCTCAGGGTCCACTCTTCTCTGGAGTGCAATCGGAAGTTTCGTCGACGAAAGATTCTCCCAGACAATCCTGAGTCTCTTACTTGAATACCAACGACCCCCACCCCCCACCTCCCCCACCCCTCCCACCTCCCTCCTCTATCGATCCCTCGACCCCTGGCTACACCGACGTGCCGATACCATTTCCACCTATCGACTGTCCCTGGATGACACGTCGCGTCCCTCGAGACGAGCTACACTACACCGGGGACTTGTCCTCCCGTCAAACCCCTCTCACCTATGTACGTATATGCTTCGACTCAGTAAGAAGACACGGGAACGTTGACAGTGCCGTACACTTAACCGATCTAAGGTTATATTTTATTTTTCAATCTTTCTTCTCCGAGACAATCCACGACCCCACGTCACTACTCGTTTTAGTCAGTGCTGAGGACAGGACCACCCTGTGACCCTGACCTGTCCCTAAATAATGTCTTAAGAGTACGGGATTCCTAGATACGAGTCCTCCAGTGGCTCCTGAAGGACCTCCTCCACTACGAGCTCGTCGAGACTTCCACCCATCTCAGTGGCAGTGACCCCGACTCCTCCTCCAACCCTCCCACTCTCCCACGTCCGACTACCACTCCATGCCTCAGGACCTTTTCGGGCCACGTGGTCCGTCTCTTTCTTGTCCAGACAGTTAGTCCTTCGAACCGAGTTTCCGTGTTTTTGTCGAGACAATTATTCCAAGGACCTGTGTAACGTGTTTAGATGAAAATGAAATTACTTCACCGATAAATTAAACATCAACGTACTCCCAAGGACTCTCACAAAATTCCTCTAGTATTTAATCGAAGTAAGAAGACGTGCGGGGAAGTCTAATCTTCCGTCAGGTCGCGAACCATCCGGAGGAAATCTCAATGTCAACAAAATTGTAAGCCAAAATCGTATTAACCAGTCTCCGTCCGAGTCGGGGGGCTCCTACTGTGGCCCCTCACACCCCGACCTCGGTACTCTAGTGCACGGCCGCTGTGCGGTCCGTGGGGGTGCCGCTAGGGGGTCAAGTCCTCCTGGGCCTCACCCTCGAACATTTGACGGAAGACACACCACCCCCCCGAAGGAGTAAAAAGAAAAGAATCGTAGGCCTCTCACTCAATAAATGTCTACGAAGGGTCACCGGACAAAGTGGGAACGGGATGATTAAGGGCTCAACCGTGCCCACGAAATACCTCGCTCCCCGTTACGACCACTCGGAACTTCGGTCGACGAAGACGTCGGGACAAGGACCGGTCGGGCACGGGTCTGAACCTTCGAGTCCTTAGTCCCCCTCGGGACCGATAGCGCCAGTGCCACTCCAGAGGTAGGGGCCCAGACCTTCCACTTCGGGTACATCCCCCAGATAGGGGTCGGACGAGAACGGCATCCTTAGGAGTCTTTCGGAGCAAGAGCCACACTCGCACCTACGTCCCGTGTCTTCACGGTACTTTTGCGTGGACACCGAGAAGGCCCTCACGGGTCACTTACCGCCCGTTCCACTTACGGGGTGCGCGGAGTGGGCCTGAGGGTCCCACGCTGGTGGGGACTGGGCGCGAGGCACCCAACATTTTGTGTCTGCACAAATTGGGTAAGGGTCGGGGGGTCCTCGACCACTACTGTCTACCTGTCGGGAGTCTCCCATCGTCCCTTTGGGAAGGACGACGTCGAGGACCTAAGGTCCTATGTGTCGCAACCTAGAAGACATAGGGTTAATTCGAGACAAATAACAAAATTTGTAAATTACCCTTAGGACCTTACCCTCGAGAGTGACCTCTTCACCCCCTTAATTTTTTCTCTCTCTCTCTTACTTTTGAGACGACAAGAAAACTCCACCTTTTCCACGAAGAATTAAAACGTAGAGACGTCGTCAGTCAATGACGTAAGCAGGTCTTTTAATACTAGTAAATTAATTAAAGAAAAGTGTGGTCGAGCTTCTAGAATTTTATTGTCGGGAGGAAGGAAGTACTAAAAGAACGTTTTCGACTAGTAAGGGAAGTTACGGCTCGAGCAGAACTGAGGTTGTCCCGTGTAGAGAACGTGCTACGGTACAGGACTACGAGCCTCTATTTAATTCAAGTTTAATTTCCTTCTTTTCTCGGTCCGACTCACACCGACGAAGATAAGCTTACTGAAAATTAAGTCTTTCCTAAGAAATACTCACAGATACGGCGCACATAAAGACTCCGTAGTCTCTATGGTAGAGGGCCCGGAATCGACCTCTCCGCCGTAAATCCTACCGGAGGTATGAAGACGAAGCCTCCATTAAGATAGAATCTTATTGTTAAAGAGCAGTAAATGTATAACGACGACTAATCATTAGTACTTCAATTATTAGTGCCGGGGGAAAATACACGGGCACCGACACGGTTCGTGTAGTGTTCGTAGTAGAGTAAATGAAGACGTTTGTCAGGATTCTTCACCTATGTTGATAACGCGAGTAAAATGTCTGTTCCTTTCGTGCCAAGCGTCGGAGGTCCCCTGAACGGGTCTCAGTGTCTCGATTATGTCCGGGGTCTCCACTAAAGTGAGAAGTGAGAACTCGGACTCGAGAGGAAAAATCCCGTTTTTTATATAAATACGAAAAAAGAAGAGATAACAAAGAGTCGCCACCAAGTCAAGTCAAGTCAACGAGTCAACACAGGCTGAGAAACGCTGAGGTACCTGACGTCGTACGGTCCGGAGGGACAGGTAGTGGTTGAGGGCCTCAAATGAGTTTGAGTACAGGTGACTCAACCACTACGGTAGGTTGGTAGAGTAGGAGACAGCAGGGGAAGAAGAGGACGGGAGTTAGAAAGGGTCGTAGGCAACTCAGTCGAGAAACGTAGTCCACAGGTTTCATAACCTCGAAGTTGAAATCGTAGTCAGGAAGGTTACTTATAAGTCCTGACCAGAGGAAGTCTTACCTGACCAACCTAGAGGAACGTCAGTTCCCTGAGAGTTCTCAGAAGAAGTTGTCGTATCAAGTTTTCGTAGTCAAGAAGTCGCGAGTCGAAAGAAATACCATGTTAAGAGTGTAGGTATGTACTGATGACCTTTTTGGTATCAAAACTGATCTGCCTGGAAACAACCGTCACCACCATTTAATGTCTATTGAATCTTAAATGGGAGGCTTGGCAAAAATTCACCTGTAAGTCGCCGTACTTCAGGTAAGTGTACCGACACGCGGGTAGGGGTGGCAGCAGAGGTCTTGAAACAGTAGAAGGGTTTGACTTTGAGGCAGGGGTTCTTTGTCGTTGGGGGCAGGCAAGGGTGGAGGGCGACAGAGACCTTTGGTCGTAAGACGAAGACAGACACTCAGACAAATAAGATTCCCGGAACATATTCGCCTCCGTCCGTGACACATAGGAAAGACATAGACCGGACAAAGTGAACCACATCACACAGGACTTCCCAGTGGGCACGACATCCTGCGTAATCTCACGGGAAGAAAAAGTTCCGACTTAGTATCAGGTGACACACCTACCTGGTGTGAACGAGTGGACAAGTAGATAGGTACCTGTGAACCGACGAGGGTGGAGACCCGATAACCCTTGTTACGACGATACCTGTGCCCCCATATTTACCGATAACTTTGAGGGTAAAAGTGAAGAAGACCCATACATGGATCTTCATCCTAACGACCCAGGACACCATTAAAACACAATCAAAAACCGAACTCGGACACCAGACTGCATCGTCTACAGTGAGGACACAGACGAAACTCGAAATGGGCGAACAGTTTCGACGTTAGGGATTTCTTTGGGTGCCGGACACGGCAGTGGCACGAGTCCCGGTGGGGCCTGGACCCTAGTGTGCCGCCCCTCCGCCGTCACGAGGACAAAGACGAAAGGAGGGTGTTGGGGGTAGGACGGGAAACTGTGGGCTCCCCTCTCCCGACAATGGACCTCGGGTCCTCTAGGTCTAGACAGAGGACCCTTTCAGTCCTCATCCGACTGTCCGGTCCCCGCCCCCACCCTCCACCCACCGGGTCTCCCCGCACCGACCCTCGACGGCGGAGGAATGCCAATTGGAAAACGTAAAGTTCAAGTGTTCGCGAAGTGAAGGAGGGAAAGGGGGAATCCGGGAAAGGGATACCTGATGGAGTGACTGATCGATTTATTAAGTTAAAAGTGAGATATTTTTATTTCGTGAGTTATTGTTTTAGAATGCAAAAAGAGTTAAATAAGGGTAGCCATGCTGAATTGGGGTAGGTTGAACTACAAGATAGCGAACTGGCATCTCCTCGAAATCCCAAAAAGAGGTAGGGACGTCGGCGAGAAGTAGACACCAACCTTCCTCGACTCCCCGACCGGTCCCTGTGTGTGCCTCCCCGAAGGGTCGAGGCTCCTGGTGGGGACGACGGACCGTGTCCGTAGGAGTCGAGAGCCACACAGTATCTGAGGGGGTGTCTTGAAAGAGTCTTACACCCAAAATATTGGTCGCGTTGTAAGTTTATGTCTCCTGACTTTCCTTTATGCAAGACACCAGTATTTCAGTGGTTGTATAATTTTGATTGAAGGAAATCAGTGCGTAGCTACTCTCAATCGTCGTTCACACTATTGAGGATGTTGAAACTGCAACACCACTCGCAATTACTATAGAGCGTCAGTCGTCGTGGACAGATGTGCGGGACCCTTCGTGGACACCAACCACTGTTTCAGGGTCCACGGTTACTGTGGGAACACTGAACAACGAACGAAGTACGACTCTCTTCACGGGTTGACGTCGACCTCAACTACTTGTATTTCTCCAGTAAAGACCCTGAAGGGACCGTCCGGGTCACCGATTTTGAGGAGTGCTGGTCCCGTCCCCCGGACCCAAATTAAGGACCAGCCCCTTGATCTAGGGTGTACGGTGTGGATTCTGGACGACGTCGGTTATTTTATTTATTTATAACTTTTATTATAAGTCAAGTCAAGTCAAGTCAACGACTCAGCACAGGCTGAGAAACGCTGGGGCACTTAGCGTCGTACGGTCCGGAGGGACAGGTAGTGGTAGAGGGCCTCAAGTGACTTTGAGTACAGGTAACTCAGCCACTATGGTAGGTCGGTAGAGTAGGAGACAGTAGGGGAAAAGGAGGACAGGGGTTGGGGGCGTCGTAGTAAGAAAAGGTTACTCACTTGAGAAACGTACTTCACCGGTTTCATGACCTCAAAGTCGAAATCGTAGTAAGGAAGGTTTCTTTAGGGTCCCGACTAGAGGAAATCTTACCCGACCAACTTAGAGGAACGTCAGGTTCCCTGAGAGTTCTCAGAAGAGGTTGTGGTGTCAAGTTTTCGTAGTTAAGAAGTCACGAGTCGAAAGAAGTGTCAGGTTGAGAGTGTAGGTATGTACGGATGACCTTTTTGGTATCGGAACTGATCTACCTGGAAACAACCGTTTCATTACAGAGACGAAAAGTTATACGACAGATCCAACCAGTATTAAAAGGAAGGTTCCTCATTCACAGAAATTTTATTATAATTCTCCAGTAATAAAGAGGTAGGGTCAAGTACCCAGGGACCTAGGACACTAGGACCTTGACCGCCACCCCCTTAGTGTCCCCTCATCTGCACTTCAATTGCGGTCCATACCCGAAGGGAACATCGAGTCAGTCATTTCTTAGACGGACGTCACGTCCTCTGGGTCCAAGTCAGGGACCCAACCCTTCTAGGGGACCTCTTCCTTTACCGTTGGGGGAGGTTATAGGAACGGACCTTTCAGATTACCTCTCTCCTCGGACCACCCGACGTCAGGTGCCCCAGCGTTTCTCAGTCCGTGCGGACTCGTTGATTGTGAATGAATCCCGCACCGACCACCCTTTCTCTCCTGTCTGCCTGGGGCACCTTTAATAAGGGGTTGGGGGGTTGGGGTCGAGGACCGGGATCGCAGGACACAGGGGGTCCGGGGTCGGGAAGGGAACCCGGAGTGGTCGGGGAGTCCCACACCTGAGGCCCTCCCGTCCCGAAGCCAGAAAGACGAGAGACGACAGGGGGTCCCGGACCACGAATCGTCTACGAGTCGTTTACTGTGGTACTCCTCCGGACCTCCTCGAGCGACCAAGACTTCGCACCGGTCGACCCTCCGGACCGGGCGGAAGAGGGGACAACTCACAGACCCATACTGGCGTGCCGGCCATTCACTGCCTCGACCGGAGGGACAGGTTGACGGACGGGGAGTGCTCTGGAGACTTCGAGACGTTCCGGATTCAACTAGAGTCGGACACACGTCGTTCCCAGGACTCGGAAGGGCCACCTCTACTCGAGAAACCCCCCCGTCTACCTCTCTACCCTGCTCCGTCTTCCTCTACTAGGTCTTGGAAGCTAACCGTCGTCACCGGTCCGTCGGTCCAGTACCGCGGAGACGGGAGACCGACCCCACCCAGTCGACTCTCGGTCCCGTGAGTCGTTCCTCTGTCGTCGTCAGGGGTCAAGTCGACCCCGAAGAGACCCAGGCTCACAGCATGTAAGTGCATTTTGTCTTGGGTCGTGGACCGTCTACCAACCGAGTCGAAAAGTTGTCTTTATTCACTGAAGTCCCCTGTCCGAAATTTGTACCTCCTCGAAAGGACCTCCCCGCCGCACACCCTGAACCTTCCAGCTGGGACTACCCACAGAAAGTTGTTCACAGAAGCACCCCAGTGAACAAGTAAGCAGATAGACCCGATTTGCAAAGGAGGTCCGGTTCGAGTGTTCGCCTTTGTAGTGAAACGGTTGTTTCCAGGAAGAACAGTTCCGATACCAAAAAGGTAATCAGTACCTACCTACACTCTCAACCTGATATTTCTTTCGACTCGTGGCTTCTTAACTACGAAAACTTGACACCACAACCTCTTCTGAGAACTCTCAGAGAACCTGACGTTCCTCTAGGTTGGTCAGGTAAGATTTCCTCTAGTCAGAACCCACAAGTAACCTTCCTGACTACGACTTCGATTTTGAGGTTATGAAATCGGTGGACTACTCTTCTCGACTGAGTAAACTTTTCTGGGACTAGGACCCTTNTTTATTCACTGAAGTCCCCTGTCCGAAATTTGTACCTCCTCGAAAGGACCTCCCCGCCGCACACCCTGAACCTTCCAGCTGGGACTACCCACAGAAAGTTGTTCACAGAAGCACCCCAGTGAACAAGTAAGCAGATAGACCCGATTTGCAAAGGAGGTCCGGTTCGAGTGTTCGCCTTTGTAGTGAAACGGTTGTTTCCAGGAAGAACAGTTCCGATACCAAAAAGGTAATCAGTACCTACCTACACTCTCAACCTGATATTTCTTTCGACTCGTGGCTTCTTAACTACGAAAACTTGACACCACAACCTCTTCTGAGAACTCTCAGAGAACCTGACGTTCCTCTAGGTTGGTCAGGTAAGATTTCCTCTAGTCAGAACCCACAAGTAACCTTCCTGACTACGACTTCGATTTTGAGGTTATGAAATCGGTGGACTACGCTTCTCGACTGAGTAAACTTTTCTGGGACTACGACCCTTTCTAACTCCCGTCCTCCTCTTCCCCTACTGTCTCCTACTCTACCAACCCACCGTAGTGGTTGAGTTGCCTGTACTCAAACCCATTTGAGGTCCTCAACCGCTACCTGTCCCTCCGGACCGTACGACGTCGGGTACCCCAGCGTTTCTCAGTCTGTCCTGACTTGACTTGACTTCGAGTGTTCCTATTGGTCCAAGACTACAGTAGGGACCCCTCCCTCCCTTGGGGACTTTTAAACGGATGCAGAAAAGAAGGTTCAACGTAGTCGTCCAGTAGAAAATTCTCCAACTCTTCCACAGTGGAGACCTCCGACACCGATACACGAACGTGGGAGGGAAATGTGGTCGTGGGGACCCCCAACTCCCCCACGAACCTCGAGTGGGGTCGTAGACCGGTCCCGACACGATTACACGGCCCCCACCGCAGGTGTCCCTCAAACTACACCAAGGTAACAACAGGGTAAAGGACTCCCCGAACGACCTTGGTTCGTTTCAGGTCGTCACAGCCGAGACTCTCGGGTGAAAATTTCCCTCATAAAGAGGAACTGCAGACCAAAGACCATTTAAAGGACTAGACTTAATACCGGACTTTACGAGTGGAGGATTCCAGGCTAGTCTGAAAGAAAAATAGAGTGGTTTGTCTCCGGGCCGTCGGTGCCCCTTTGGACTTTAGGCACCGGAAGACCCCTCCCCCCAGATCACCCTCCCCACGAAAAGGTCGTAGAGAGGGGGGTGGCGTGACGGCCGGGGTCCCTCCCCTCGACCCGGACACCAGTGGTCACGGGAGGACTACTCCTCGGACGGTCTGCCCGGGACCTGTGACCCCACTGGAGCGGAGTGCGACGGACCGGTCGTAGGGGTGGAGTGGGAAGGCCCTACACGTCCAGACCGACTGAAACGACGACCGGTGGAACTGGAGACAGGGGGCCGGAGACAGAGACGCGAGAGACAGGAACACACGACCGGGGGTGGAGGCTGTCGGGTAGACCAGTACCAAGGGACTCGTGGGCTCCGACTTCTTGCGACGGAGGGTGGTCCCGAAGGGTTGTCTTCAGGTCTGCCCCTGGACGACCGGCCGCGCCCCCTGCGCAGTGGGACTTGGGTAGCAGAACCGGTCAAGTCAAGTCAAGTCAACGAGTCAACACAGGCTGAGAAAGGCTGGAGTACCTGACGTCGTGCGGTCCGGAGGGACAGGTAGTGGTTGAGGACGTCGAACGAGTTTGAGTACAGGTAGCTCAGTCACTACGGTAGGTTGGTAGAGTAGGAGACAGTAGGGGAAGAGGAGGGTGGAGACTAGAAAGGGTCGTAGTCCCAGAAAAGATTACTCAATCGAGAACGGTAGTCTACCGGTTTCATAACCCCAAAGTCGAAGTCGTAGCCAGGAAGGTCACTTGTAAGTCCTGACTTTACGTCTAACGGTCTACTTCACGACTAACGGTCCGGTCCCGCGACTGGGACCTGAGGAGGGGTGAAGTGGGGGTGGGACGTCTCCTCTGACTTGTGTATCAAGACCCACCCTCCACGTCTCCCGAGACACCACTCACTGTCTCAGGTCGGCGTTCGTCGGGCCTCGGGGACGGTCGTAAAGTGACTGGCGAGTCGGAGGGTGCGACCCTCTTGAAGGTACCGGCAGGTACTGCGGGGGGGTGGTGGGGGGTGCCCCGAGACGTGAGGGTCTGCCCAGTCAACTCCCGACGCACTAAAGGTGTACCAGTTTCGGTCGTGACGGGGAGTGAAGACGAAAACTGTCGGACAGACGTCCCGGGGGGGACCTAGACGCCCCTCAGTGCGGGGGTACGTGGTTCGAGTCTCATCTCCTCCCGGGACTGACCCACCGGGAGGGACGGAGAGTGACCGCACCGCCGAGGAAGCTCCACCGGACCCGACAGACAACCAGTAGTGTGTGCGTCACCCGGTGACCGCGAAACACCCCTGACAGACCCCACTTCACGTCCCCCCGTCGACTACAGTGAGGTCATCCTCACCCGCAAAGGACCCCGTAGGCTCCGAAACGCGGGACCTGCACCTGGTAGGGCTAATCCCGACCTCCGTCGGGGGAACCCAGCACAATACCCACCCTCCGTCCCGACCCTGCCACACCAGTGGGATCGGACCCCGACCCCCACCCCAGGTAAGAGGGGGGGTAAGACGGGGGCACAACAGTTTTAGAGTTGGACTTCTTCGGGTCTCGGGGACTCAATTTGGTCCCTTCTGGCCACAACAGTCCGTAGAATCTCGGAGAACCGGAACACAAGGTCTACTCTTTTGACTCCACGACCCTTCAGTCACCAAACTTGTCTCAGGTCTCGACACCCGCCGTCTCGTCTCGATCTGGTCCAGACGTCCCAGGGTCCGGACCCGGGAAAGGTCTACCACTAGGTCTCCCGGACCCCCACCCCCTGGGGCCTTTCCGAGAGCCCGCGGGCTCGGGTGGGACCGACTCAGAGGCCCGAACCCCGGTAACGTCGTTGGAAGGACCCGAAAATAAAGTACAGAGAGGGGACTCGATGTCTCAAGGGGTACCCCTCACTTTACACCCGTCCCGACTCTAAGGAAGACGGTCCTTCAGCCGATGCTTAGAAACAAAACCACAGAAACGGAGGTCAGAGGTCGGGCCCTACAGACTGTCCTCAGCATCCTCTTCCACTTAGTGTCTACCCAGAACAGAAGCTCTTCCTTCGGTCGGACGCGAGTGCCGAAGAAGACGGTTTTCCTGTCGACAACCCACCCTTCCGAGACCCCCACGTCTTAGTAAGTGGTCTGCGGTGCACCCGTGGATGACACACGTCCGACCGACGGGTCCTCCTCAGGTCCCACCTGAGTCTCCAGAGTCGTAGAGGTCCCACGAGCCTCCAGTGGCTCAGGGTCGACCCCTAGAAAGGTCCCTGCCCTCCGAGTGGGGAAAGGACTCTATCGTGTAAGGTCCCGCAGACCAGAGCGACTCTCGTCGACTCCAGTCGTGGCTCAGTTTCCGCGGACTCTTCCACTACGATTTCTTTCGTCCCGCACAACAGACCTACCTGGACTTCCCCTGGATAGAACCGGCCACCCCAAAGACCGGAACTTAGACAGGTTGAGTCCTCGGAGTGCCTTTCGTCCCGCCCCTGAAGGGTCTACCAGGTCACCGATTCTGAGACACGAGGATTACGTCCCCCGGGGCCCAAGTTAGGGACCAGTCCCTCGATCTTGGGTACATGACTTTGATTCTGGATCGTGGCGGTTTATTTATTTATAAAAAAAAAAAATTTCTCCTTTCATCCCACTACGGGTCGTGACGACTTACTGGGGTCAGAACGGAGGTGCACTGCCGTATGTAATCGGCTTCCACTCTGTCCACCGGAACAGAGACACTTACCACTCGCGACCGGGGTTCACATTCGGGTCGGGACCTGACCAGGCGGACCCCGGTCGTCACGACCCGTCTCCCCACCCCCGACGTCGGCAAGAGGGTCCCGGCACACACGCACGAGACCAAGGAAGGACCGACGACATTGTGTGCTGGGTTCGAGCCACCGACTCTTGTCGTACTACATAAAAGAATGACGAGACCTCCAGTCTGCAGGTCTCAGCAAGAGAGGCCCGACCTCAGGTCCGCACCCGTTTCGACGGGGGAGGACCCGGAGGGGGCGGGAGGGGGACGGCCCTCTTAACGAGGGGGGAGGACGTCGAAGACCTCCGTGGGCGCAAGGAACCGAACGCCGGGAAGGAACGTACTGGCGCTAACGACCCGACGGCGGTGAAGAGCCGGAGGAGCGGCTGAGGCGGGGTGTCAGGAGTCGAGGCCCGGGGATCTGGGGCACCCGAGACGGAGGTACGGGTGCAGGGGAACGCGACCCAGTTTAGAGAGAGACGGAGGGAGAAAGTTCCCGGGCACACGCATACGACCCGGGTGCACCTGCCAAGTCCTAGTACAGGGTCAGAGTTCTGGGGAGTAGTGCCGACGTCCTACGGAGTGTTCCAGTACGTCCACCGCCGAGACCCGTATTGCTACACCCGTAGAAACTCCTGACCGCAGTCGGACGGTCGGGAGAGAGAGCGGCCGGAGCGGGGCCGAAATGTGACGCCGACGGCGCCTGACAGGAGACCGGCGAGGACGTGAAGTCAGAACCAGGGACATGGAGGTTGTGGGAGACAGACCAGACCTTGGAAGGTCGGACCCGAGGACTGGGACCGGAGGACTGGGACCGGAGGAGACGAAACGGGGATGGTAGCGGGTATGACCTCTGGTATTACAAGACGGGGGCCAGCAGAGGGACCCTGTGACCGTAGGGGCGAATCCCGGGCTCCTGGGACACCGGAATGTCCACGGTCTCGGGAACCCGTATCGACGAGAGTCACTTACACCTTCCTGGTCCACTCACCTTCACAGACATCACTCGACGTCTATTTACTTTCGACAAAAATTTCACGTAAATTGGCCACACGCACCGTGAACCGGAGAACACAGGTTTAAGAAGGTAGACAACATGGACGAACTCCCAGGTGCCTTGTCTGTCGGGGACAGGATTCGGGCCCAGACACACGAAAATGACTTCTACTTGCAAAAATTCAGAGAACCTCCATTTTAAACCGGTTGAACAAAACCGGCACCACAGACCGAATATCCTAGAATCAAGGGGTTGGTCCCTTGGCCACGGGAACCGTCACTTTCGAACCTCAGGATTGGAGACCCGTCGGTCCCTTCACGATACTCGTTGAGGCTTACTATTGTTTAGCGTTTATAACTTGTAAATACTTACCTTCCGTCCATGGGGCCCCACCCGTCTTCCCTCGCCGGGGGTTTGGGTGCTGTCTTCACGGGTTCCGGGCACTGAAGAGAGTCCAATGAATAAATCAAAACACCCACTCACACACGCACTGTCCCGAAGGGTCCACCGTGGTCACTATATCTTGGGCGAACGGTTACGTCCTCTGCATTCTCTGCGTCCGAACTAGGGACCCAGCCCTTCTAGAGGACCTCCTCCCGCACCGTGGGGTGAGGTCATAAGAACGGACCTCTTAGGGGACCCGTCCCCTCGGACTGCCCGACGTCAGGTGTCCCAGAGTTTCTCAGTCTGTGCTGACTCGTTCACTCGTTTGTGTGTGAACACACGCTGTTGTCGTGTGTTTGCCCGCTTTGCCTCTTCGTCGGCCACCAAACCTACTCGTCCTCTCCTTCGGAACTCCCCCATTGACCACTCGTGGAAGGGGACCCTCGGACCCCAGAACTTATCTCCGAGCCCAAAATCCTACCACTACCGGTCCCCAGACCCCCTTCCGACTCTCGGGACCTCTCCCCTCGATTCGGTCCGACCCCAGTGTAGCGGGCACCCCTTATTCCAGGGTCCGGACGCGGAGGACGACTAATCGACACTGGAACCCACCTGGTAGTGTGCGTATCACACCCTGAGAGAGGTGTCTGGTCACCTACCGGTCCCACCCGACTCGGCGACCTGGCCGGTCCTCAGTCCCCGGTCGGGGGACGTCTTCGTCTTCAAGCGGAAACCTCGAAACGCAGTCTGAACCGACTTCATCTCCTAACCCAATTTGTCGCCCTCTTTGGGTTTGTTCCTCTAAGACACAAGGATTAACGTGAACCGGCCGAGTGGAGGGTAAGCCGGTCCACAGTGGAGGATAAACGCGACGTATTTACCTAAGATTATCGAAAGAAGAGATAGTGAGTTTCTTACCGGAACCATCGGTTTTTCCTTTAATCAAAGTCCACTTTCGGATAAAAACGGTACCACTTCTGGTTTGACAATTAATGGATCTTTAGTGTACTTTTAAAAATCGGGGGGTTTCAAAAAAGAACCCAAGTTGAAAAACATCTATGAGTAATATCTATGACCGAAGTCGTGTGACTTTAGTAAGGAGAGAGTTCTCTAATTTCTGTACACTTTGCGATACGGAACGATTTGTGTCGCGTATAAGAAAAAGAGATAAAGACGAGCCGTATACCCCACCTTTATCCTCTGACCCCTTAAATTTTTACTGAACTGTGGAAAAGACATAAATTGAGTACCACCTAAGGTATGAGACACATACAAAAGCGACTTCGACCACCCTTGACTACCGTTCCCAGATCTTCCGGTGGGAAATTACAAGACAACTGCCTAGGAGCACCCTGACAGCACGGAGTGAAGATTATACATAGGTAGGTCGGCACAAGTGTACGTCTCCTGGCGGCACCCCGAAGGGTCTCGAGAACTGCAGTTTAGGTCTGAGGAACGGACCGGAGGTGAGCGGGACGGGAGACGGGAGACGTCTCGACACAAGAAGGTCGAAGACCTGTACAGTCCGGGAGGGGTGTAATAACGGGCTCAGGGACACTAAGGGAGACGGACCTTACATACAACCGAGGTAGAGTAAAACTCCTAGAAACGTCGCTTCTAAAGGGTAGTCAGAGGAATTTGAGCATAAAGGTCAGAGGTGGACAAAGAAATTAATATGGTCCGTTGGGCATAAACCAAATAGAAAAACAGACGGACAAATAGACAAAGAGACAGAGGTAGTCTTTAGCAGTAAAGGACTGATGTCTCTACCAAAATCTAAAACTCCGGTGCAACTCCAACTCTACTACGTACCCTGTCGACCCACGACTTCGGGACGTCTAGACCCTCAGGGATTGAACGGGATACCATAGACATCGGGGTCGTCGAGGGGGTCCCTCGGACCAAATCACCTAGACCCGTCTCCGGACCGTGGACCTACCAAGATTAGACGTCGACAGGACTCGATCCTTGAACTTCCTTTACGTGCTCCGGAACGTCCCGTCTACCCTGGGGTTGAGTCGGGGAGCCCCCGGTGGTTCTTCGGAGTCTCAGGACGGAGGGACAGGCACACTTTCAACTCTTCACAAACCGAGTGAACCACCTTCTTCGGCTAAACAACTTACCTAAACTCATGATCAAGGTACTTTTCGTAAGTATCGTAAATTTGTTATGGGTCACGACCGGTGGGTCGGGTCGACCGAATCACAGGGGCCCCGACCCGACTCCGACGTCTAACGCTCGGACCGAAACAGTAGTTCGGGACCGAACCGACGTCCGGACTACACCCCTCCTACGGGACCTCACTCCTCCGGTCGAGGTACCACAAAAGGGTCGAGGACTTCGTCTCTGGCTCCGAGCCCCTACTGTTCCGGGTCCCGGTGCGAGGACGAGACACCATGCATAACCACGACCGCACTGGAGGGTAACGACCTCCCACGTCACAACCTTGTCCAAAGTGAGACGTGGGATTCAATTTCGAACCACGTATCATCCTGGAGTCCCTTATTAACCTCACATCTCTATGTACCTACACCCTCTCCGTCTTTCTCTCCCTTCCCGACCAAAAGGATTAAGGACCCGAAGGGACCACCGAGTCTGCCATTTCGCAGACGTTACGCCCTCTGGGCCCAAGCTAGGGACCCAACCCTTCTAGGGGCCCTCTTCCTTTACCGTTGGGTGAGGTCATGAGAACGGACCTTTTAAGGTACCTACCTCCTCGGAACATCTGATGTCAGGTACCCTGTCGTCTCAGCTTGTGTTGACTCGTTGAAGTGACCAAGTGACCAAGTTTGGGCACTACCCCGCACCCACCCAGGGTCCGTTCGGTTCTACAACCACGGGGGAAGTTTGGCTAAAAGACTTTTATAGGTGAGTCACAAGTGAAACCACTCCCACCCTAGCTAAGTTCGTTCCTGGTCCCGACGTCGGACTGAGCCCCCCTCCACGGAATACGGTCGCCAGGGGTTGGAAAAACCGTGGTCCCTGACTAAAGCACCATCTGTCACAAAGGTGCCTGGTCCCCAGTTCCTTACCAAAGTCCTACTAGTCTCGTATAAGGGTAAATAGCGCGTGAAATAGAGATAATAATAACGTAGTCGAGACGGAGACTAGTGGTCCGTAATCTACGGTCTCCAACCCCTGGGGACGGGATGCGACCCAGGTCGTGAGCCCCGCCAGAAGGACCCGACCACGAGTCTCCGTCGACAAAAGTCAGGAGGTCCACGAACGACCCAGGACACGTCACCCTTCCTTAAGTCCCCCACTCGAATACACTTTGAAAGTTCTTTACTAAAGTCGTCAGAAGTGTAAATCAAACAAAGGTACAACGATATCCTTCATTTACTAATTAATTCGCCGTGGGTGTGTCGAAGAATTTTTTCCTTACTAAAAGGGTTTGTTTCGTTACGAGGTGACTAAACAGTCTCTCTCCTTTCTTCCGAAATTATTCGTCCTACGACAAATTATTTAGTATTAATGAATGCACCCGTTTACGCGGTCGAGTGCCTCCGCGGGTTAATCTGTAGATTAGTGTAACTGAAAGAGGAAACACGACCGTACGATTGACGGGTGGGGTCCCAACTGGTCTACAGGGGCCCAAGACTACCCGTTTATCATAGTGGAAGAAAGGAAAGACAAAAAGGGGCCCAACGACTTCACTACAGGAACTTCCGAAGAAAGGTTTGACCACACGTAGTCTGAGAGGACCCCTCGTGAACACTATTTCTGTATAGTGAATCTACAGGGCTCACCGAAAGTACCTCGAACATAAAATCGTCCTCCTTCCTGTGTCTTGGTTTTTGATCACTTCATACAAGGCTACCACCATTTGCGGTGCCCCTTTTAGTTTGACTATTACTAGACGTCCCCCGTGCCGCCAGTACCTACCGAATCCTCGGACGTACGTCCCCCAGACTTGACCTTTACCCGAACCGTCCGAACTCCCTGTCTGTCTTCCCGCCACGGAGTACTGAGTCGTCAGAATAGGGAATTTATATACATGTGCGTACACAAGTCAACGAAAAAAATAAAGAAAACTTGACACCACAACCTCTTCTGAGAACTCTCAGGGAACCTGACGTTCCTCCAGGTTGGTCAGGTAGGATTTCCTTTAGTCAGGACTTATAAGTGACCTTCCTGACTACGACTTCGACTTTGAGGTTATGAAACCGGTGGACTACACTTCTTGACTGAACAACTTTTTCTGGGACTACGACCCTTTCTAACTTCCACCCTCCTCTTCCTCTACTGTCTCCTACTCTACCAACCTACCGTAGTGACTGAGCTACCTGTACTCAAACTCGTTCGAGGTCCTCAACCACTACCTGTCCCTTCGGACCGCACTACGTCAGGTACTGAACGTTTCCCAGTCTGTGTTGACTTAACTTGACTTATTAGTTCTCTTCATTTTTGGACACAGATGTTTCTTCGTACATACTTATAAGTAACGTAGCAATAAGTGTTATCGGGTTTCACCTTTGTTGGGTCTACGGGTGGTTGCCTACTACCCATTCGTTACGTGACATAGGTACGGTCCGAAAGGGGCCGTCGAGTCGCCGTTTCTTAGACGGACGTTACGTCTTCTTCGTCCAAGTTAGGGACCCAGCCCTCCTAGGGGACCTCTTCCTTTACCGTTGGGTCACGTCATAAGAACAGACCCTTTAGGGTGTCTGTCTCCTTGGAACACTTCGACATCAGGTGTTCCAGCGTTTCTCATCCTGCACGGAACCGTTGACTCGTACTCGTTCGGGTATGTCACCTTACAATAAACCGGCAATTTTTCTTTTCCTACACGACTATGTGGGACGCCTTACCTACTTGAAACCCTTGTACTACGACTCCCTTCTTTCGGTCTGTGTCTTCTCGGGTATAGCACACCCGGGCAGGCACACTTTACAGATCTTGTCCGTCTAGGCATCGCTGTCTTCCTTGCACCAACGGTCCCCGGTCCGTCTCCCCTACCTCCCTACCTCCCTACCCCTGAACCCTCACTTTCCATACCCCAGAGGAGAGGTCTACTACTTTTACAAGATTTACTTATACCGCTTCAAACACGTTCAGACACTTACGTGGTTCTAAGTGACTACACATGGGAACTTTGTCTGTATAGCATGCCACACACTTAAAGTAGAGTCGTTTCAACAACATTTTTCGCCCACCACGACGACGTCATCTCCCTACCCCCGGTCCCCAACACGAATCCGTCCCCCTGTCCGTCCCCACCCTTTCCCGTGTCACCCGTCACCGACATCCCTCGACCTCCCAGGCCTTTGCCGACCACTCCGAGACCTACCGTCTCGACCCACACCTTCACGTGTCCACCCGCCCCGGTCCGTGTCGTCCAGACCCGTAGGGACTCCCGTGAGTGTCTGGTCGTCCGGACCTGCCTAAAGAACGTCCCCCTGGTCTACCGTCGATCCTTTGATAAGGAGAGGAACGGGGCGAGACGGAGGCAATTAGGTGATCAATGGGACGTCGCCCCGAAAGGACCCCCGAGACACCATTTCTTAGGCGGACGGTTCGTCCTCTGACCCCAAGCTAGGGACCCAGTCCTTCGAGGAGACTTCCACCTTTACCGTTGGGTGAGGTCATAAAAACGGACCCTTTAGGGTACCTGTCTCCTCGGACCGCCCGATGTCAAGTACCCCAGAATTTCTCAGCCTGTGCCGACTCGTCGATTTGTTATTTTTGTGGGACGTCCCTGGAGACAGAGGAGAACCCCGTCTACTACGGTCCCGTCACCCCCAGAGGAGACGAACCAAGACGAGGGATTCACCCGTCCCCCGGACTTTAGTGTCGGGAGGCCTCGGGACTTAACCGGTTCCACACATCGAGTAATTTGTGGTTGTTAGTGGGTAGCCGTCTTGTCGGTCTCAGTACAACGTCAACTAAAGTCCTACACTGGGTCCGAGTAAAATCTACAACGCTCTCCTTTACAGATTCCTTCTTCTTCGGACTTTAATGGCCATTAGGAAGTCTCTATTGTCACAGGTCGGAGAACTAGTAAGGGAACGACTAGACATCGTTCTACGCAATAGGTGACGCAGTGATCGGGGCAATTACTGGTAAAGGAAAGACTCGGTTCTAATCTTGGGACACTATACCAAACCTTAAGAGACGTGCAATGGTAATAGAACAGTCGTAAAAGCAGGTAGTCACCTTTAGCAAACTTTTACTGGCACTGACTTAAGCACACAGCAACAAGATCTCGAAATAATTTCAAAAAAAGAAGGTCAAAATAACTCTACATTACTCTGTGTCGTAACATATTCAAACTCCACATGTCGGACTACCAGACAGACTGTAGGAAGAACTTTACTACTGGTGTTATCCAAATCGTTTGTAGGTAGTAGAACATATATCTATGTTGTAATTTCCTTATCCCTTTTTTCGAGAAAAAAAAAAGAGAACACCACTCTTGAGAATCCTGAAGGGTCCACCGAGTCGCCCTTTTCTTAGACGGACGGTTGTATCCTCTGTGCCAAAGCTAGGGACCCAGTCCTTCAAGGGGACCTCTTTCTTTACCGTTAGTTGAGGTCATAAAAACGGACCTCTTAAGGACCGGCTTTTTTTTTTTCCCTTTTTTTCCGAGAAGAAAAAAGACCACCACTCTTAAGAATCCTAAATCAGAGAACTGTTGAAAGCATGCATTGTGTATCGTCACGGTCAACATAAAGAGTGCAATAAGAAATATAGGCACCATGAATGAAGAAATGTGGATCTTCAAACGTAGAAAACTGACAGAAATAGGTTGACGGGGAGAGGCGTGACAAGACGGAGACCATTGGTGTTTAGACAAGATAAAAAGATGCCCAAACAAAAACTTCATAGTTATATTAACTGGATGTTGCGTCACAATCAAGGACAATGTGTCGTGTCTCCAAGTTATAAAGATATGTTCAGTCTTAGTAGTGACCCTATTTTGATCTACACTGGACTGTGGTATATGTCTGCAATGCGCTAACGGCGGACACAGGACGTGCGCCGCGAAGGTCCGGGCGCCGACTGAATACAGCACTGGCCCTCACACGTGTAGACCTCTGGGCAGTAGAGAAGTAACAAAAGGACAGCAGCATGAGAACCTTCCTTCGAGTATAAAGTAGTACTTGTTAACATGACTGTAGTAAGCGACTTAGCTGTGGGACCGTACGTTGAAATAGGTGCGCAGACTCAAAGGATCCTGTCTAAACGACTTTCCAGTAGTCAGTTTCTGGCACTTGGACCTTGTGTGGTCGACGGATCAACATGAGTACAGAAGACCTTCCTAGACGACCGCACAGGGTCTTAGTGTCGCACCGAGGTTCAGGTAGACAGGGTGTCTCGGAGCCCGGGAAGGACGCTTCACGCCCCGAACCCTTCCCGAAGAACCTCCTCCGTACCAGTCCGTTCCAGGTGAGACCCTCCGGGACGTCCCTCCTGGCTGAACACGTTTCAGAGGTACCGACCTTGTTCGTGGAAATAGACCCCCGCCCCAACCCCGCCACCGTCCACCCACCCATTCCCTTGACTCCCAAGTCTCGACTCACCAGGGGGTCCCTACCTGTCTCGTCTCTCGACTGGCGAGAGCAGAGGTATGTGTCGGGGGATTGTACTGGAGGTGGAGAACACTCGCATCTACGACTCGAAACCAGAGGACGGCTCGGACCCAGGTGTGTCAACAAAAGCGTGCACCCTCTTCGGGCAACCCAACCGGACCGGACACGAATAATCTCCGAGAAGAACACCCTTCGCTTCGTTCTGGACTTCACAAAGAGGACACTAGGGTCTCGCTGACACCAATGGGACGAGAGAGTCGGGCGAGGCGGGTTCAGAAATGACGTCAAAATAACTTTCTAATTTTTTCTCTAGGTCCTTAGAAATGAATTAATGCCGACAATACCGAACGTCTCGACTCGGAAGTTTGAGAAAGGAAACCAAGAGTTCACAAGACTCACGTCCCGCCACCCGCCCCGGACCAAGATAAGTCCTCACTGGACGTAAGGTCCCAGTAAACAACCAGCCCGGACCAGGTAACTCGCACGAGTAGGGGTCTCCTGTACTCGAAAGGCTCTCCCGAGGTCCCCCGGGGACCTGCTCGTGGTGGTTCCCTGAGTGAGACTCGCGAGTCCCAGCCCCGGGAGTCGTCGACGAGGTCGCCCGTAGCCAGTGAGGTCTCAGGACCCTTCTACCTCCAGGGGACGTACCCAGGGACCAAAGGTGTCTATCGATAACTAGACTACCAACCAGTCCCTGGTCTCCGGGGCACACTGTGGGTCGGATCACAGTCTTCAGGAGGGGCACGGGAGGGTCTACCTGACTACAACCCGCGCCTTATCTACGGGGATCCCTTCGGTTGGATACAACCGACGACCCCCTCCCCGTACCGGCCACCCTCCGTCGCCGTCGGCCCACCCACCGGTCCCACGACACACAGACTAAGGTCCGCACGGGAGCGTGTCTTGTCCGAGAGATGGACCCTCCGAAACCGAACTTTGCGAGCGACCTCCCTTCCACCCCTAGGTGGCTCTCCCCCGGAAAACGTTTCCCGTCCCCCTCTGTCGGGGACCGAACTCGAACCGAGTCTAGACTCGACGACGACGACCCGACCGTACTCCCCGGGTTCCTTCCTCCGTCTGGTCCCAACACCCCTGGGGACAGTGGGGTGAACGTCCACCCTCTCAGTGCCGTGTCTCTACAATCCATCGAACGTGGTCCCGTGTGCCGAGTCGCCAGTCGGGACCTTAACCTAGCACCGGCGGAGTGAGGTCTAAGGTGTGAGACTTCGTCGACGTTCCACCCATGAATGATAGAGACCCGGAGTCAAAAGAGTAGACAAATCACCCCAATGACTATGACACCTCCGCGTTTTATCCGCGAGTTACCGAGAAACTAGAGTAATTGACAACAAGTCAGCACAGGCTGACAAACGCTGGGGTACATGACGCCGTACGGTCCGAAAGGACAGGAAGTGAGACAGGGTCTCAAACGAGTTTGAGTACAGGTAACTCAGTCACTACGATGCATTGGTAGGGTAGGAGACAGAGGGGCGAAGAGGGGGGCGGAAGTCAGAAAGGGTCTCAGTCTCGGAAAGGGTTATTTAGTCGAGAAGCGTAGTCCACCAGTTGCATAACCTCGAAGTCGAAGTCGTAGTCAGGAAGATCCCTGATAAGTTCCAACTAAAGGAAATCCTGACTGACCAAACCAGAGGAACGATAGATTCCCTGAGATAGTCAGTTAATCTCAACACGTTTCTCACACCACCGGTGTCCCCGCCCTTGGGGACCCGACCAACCCCTTCAGACGTCGCCCGGGGGCTCCGTGACACTCTTCCTTCGGCTTAGTCTGGTAGAAGACCCTCCTACTTTTGAGGAGTCTTCGAGTCACGACCGGTCCACCAGGTCCTTGGAGCTTCTGATGTCGGGGTCTCCGCCGGGGGTCTCGCACCGACTCGTCCGACCCCTTCCGTCCAGACTGTCGTAAATTAAAAGAGAAGATTTAGACGGAAGAGATTGGCTTAGGAGTTCACACCCCTTTTACGCGGCAATTCCGTGGTTTGTCGTTTACACCTTAATGAAAAATCATTAACACTACGCCCAACCCACCCGTCCTCCGTCTCGACACTGAACTGAGTGCTTTCGACATAGACGTCCGTGGTCTGTCGACAGAAAAGACCGGAATTTTTGGGGTCGAAAGTAAGCTACAAAAACGAAACCAGTGGAGGAAGACGGGTGTGTAGGACTAGTACCACTAGGAGGACCGACCCCCTCCCCGACCTCCAACAGGACAGGCTGGAGGGGAGGGGACGGGAAGGGAGGTCCCGTTGGGACTCTTAACACTGGACAGGGTAGACGAACGACCCCGGTGTGTCCGGTCAGGCTCCCAGGACTCGAAGTATGTACAAAATAAATCCCTTCTGCGAACGGTCGAAAGGAACTCACAAAGGAGATGTACTACCACTTGTCTGGTCCGAAGACGGGTGGAATATCCCTCACTACATGTTTACAATACAGGTGTTTTCGAGATTTCTCTCCCTTCCCTCACTAGATCCGATACGAGGTTAATAATTTTTTTTTTTTTTATATATATATATATATACACAACCGTCTGAGGATAAGTTGGAAGTTTTGGGATTATAAACTCCATAACTGTCCATCACGGAAGAGAAGTTTCGGAAAGGACTAAGGGGACCTACTTGAATGTGACCAACGAGTGTAACCACGAAACGACGTGTGTACCAAAAAATAGTAATACCCCAGGACAGCCACGACCCGATTTAGTGAAGTCGGCAAAGGTTGAGAAACACTGGAGTACCCGACATCGGACGGTCCGAGGAGATAGGTACCCTAAGAGGTCCGTTCTTATGACCTTTCCCGACGGTAAAGGAGGAGGTCCCATAGGAGGACTGGGTCCCTAACTTAGGCACAGAGAACGCAGAGGAGTGACCGTCCACCCGAGAAATGGTGATCGTGGAGGACTCTTCGGGAAGACCCAGGATGAGTTGGCAGTAATGCCAAGGAGCCACAGGCTGAGACCTGCCGTCCCCGGTGACGCAGAAATAAAAACACGTTACAACGAGACCCGATTCTTTCCCGATGTTGGTGACGACTTGACTTTCCTATGACTGTCGTCGGAAACCGGTCTCGTCTCGCACCGTGCCGACGCGCAGGGACGGAGGACTTGGGAAGGCGGAAAGAGGAGGGATGGATAACCTTGGTTATACCAGGTCGGTCGGGCCCTCAACAGCCCCACCCTCGCACACACACACAGTCCAGGCCAGGACCCTTCGTCGTCCCTGGGACCGTGGACGACACGGGACTTGACAGCCTACTTTGTCGGAATCGAACTCGAGGGTGGTAGTCCCAGCCACGCCTGCGAGGGGAGACCTACTTGAGAGTCGAAGAGACCCACACGAAGCGGGCACCTGGTCAAACTCGAAGGAGGGACGAGGCACCGGAGTCTCGTCTCCCCGCGAGTGCCCTGACAGGACCCGAGGTCGCGTCCCGGGGTCGGCTCTTCGCCTCCGGGGTACCGGAAAGTCCTGCGTCGGAACCTTCGACGTTTCACAGTGGAGGTGGTGGTGGGACGGTCTTTGGACAGACCCAAACCCCCTCCCCCTTCCCTTGTGTCCGGCGCGGAAAGCTGAGCTCATTCAGTCTCAAACCTCGACATGAAAGTTCGGTGCTCCCACTCTTTTACACCGACACCACCCGGCCTCGAGGGGGAACGTTAGGGACGTCGGGTCCCCGGAGACTAGAGCCAAGGACAGTGTGGTCCTCCCCGTCCTCGGAGCTCAGTGGCGAATTCCGCACACACGACCTCGTCCTGACGCTCCGACAGAAACGAGGTCTGGGGTTTCTCACCGGAGGGAGGGGAGGAAATGTCAGCTCCGGCCTCCTCCGGTGGATCGACCGGACTCCAGTGCTCCGGAGTCCTCGTCTCTGACCCACACTCGGGCTCAGGCGCACTGTCGTACGTACGGAGACCCGAGGTCTCATCCTCGACTGCCTCGACACAAGTTGCGCGGGGTGCCCGCACCGACCACGATAGGACGAACGACCGTCCGATTCAGGACTGCAGACCCTGCCTGGGTCGTTCCCCTGCAAGTACTACCCAAAGAAGGATTACCCGCCTCCCGCGTCCCGGTGCGTCGGGAATGTCGGACGACCGATGGCCCGTCCTACTTCTTTCGATACCGGGGAGGGGCTCAAGTGCCTAGGTCTGATGGGAGGCAGGGACGACGGTGTCCGACGGAGGACGAGTCGCAGCGTCAAGTCCAATTCTTACTCGTCAAGGCGACACCCTCCCTTGGAGGGGTCAGGTCTCAAGTACCGGTCCGGGACGAGACAAAACCCGACCCCCACCCCCCTACCGTGTCGACAAGACACAGAAACTCCTCGGGGTCCTTTACGGTTCCCACCCGAAAAGGACAAAAACCAAGGAGTAAAGCCTCGGAGGAATAGCGGTTCTAGCGCTCGTAGAATCGACTTGCCTCTCGAGAGACGTTCGTTCAATCAAGAGACTGAGTCTCCGGCATCGATCGACCCACACCCGGTCCGTAGCCCCGACCTCACTCACACTGGAGCGACAGGTGTGAGCGGGGGTGACGAGCAGTGCGAGTGTGTGTGAGCCCCGGTGACCGGCGTCACGCCGTACCGGTCCACGAGTCTCGCGGTCCACGTCCTAATTTCGGTTTGGAGGACCGACGGGGCGGTCCGCGACGAGGCCCCAGGGGTACCGAGTCCAGTCGAGGACGCAAGACTATTCACAGAGTGACAGACTCGTTGAGACCCTGCACTCGACAAACCGCCGACACTGAAGGGACGGTGGACTGGAGATCTCCTCTTCCTGAGTGGGGCGGCTCACTCGGGTGTGGAACGGCCGACCTGGACACACCGAAGACACGGACAGACCCGCGGACCGTGAGCCCAGTGACGCCCGAGACCCAAGACTAGGCACCGAGACTGAAACGAGGGTGGTGGCCTTGACCCTGCTCTTTGAGGTGCGCCAAGTCACAGAGATCCCTTGGAGTCCCCGGACTCCCACACCACCGGAAAGGACCACCCTCCACCGGTTCCCGCGAACCATCGCCGGGCGCACTGTGCGAGTCCAGTCCTAGGGTCGGGGTGAGAACCACCGGACGAACACCCCGGTCTCAGAGATGGACGGGACTGCAGGACCCTCGTCCTGTCCACTCCTGCTGCCTCCCGACCCACCCGTCCGTCTCCCCTCCCTTCACCCCTGCGGACCACTACGGTGCCGGAGACGGACCCCCGACCCCCGGCGGCACAAACCCGGAGCACCACGGGGAAGGGTCGCTGGAAGAGGGGCGTCGCAGGTCGGGACCCCGGGACCCGGGGGCCGCGGGACAGGTGGCTCTCGAGGTCAATCGTTCGCTCCGCACCACACGCCGGAGTAATATGGTCAGGGGCGCCGCGGGACCTGTCGCCTCGGTAAGAAAAGTAGTAGAGACTTCGGGTGGGGGGTGGTAGGGCCCAAGACCAGGGCTCGAGAATTAAACGAAGGGACGACTCGGAGCACCAGACACTGGAAATCTGAGCGCGAGCCGAGGTCGCACGGCTGCAAAGTTAACCCGGGAGCCGTCCGTCGGCCCGAAGCGTACTGCACCCCGAGGACGGCACGGTCGACGACGGCAGAGCCCCCCTCCGCGGCACGGCACATCAACGGACCGAAGGAGGGAGGACCCCCCACCCCCTCGTAGTGACACCTGGTGGGGCGGGGGGTAGGTACCCTCTGCGACCCCTCCTCGGGGCCCTGCGAGTCAAATTAAGGTGAGTTACCTGACAGTCCGTGGTCCCCAGGTCCAATTCCGACCCGTCCCGGCCCCTGGTGTCCCGGGGTGTCCCTGCGCCGGCGTCCCGCGGCCCTCGTCGTAATTTCGGTTTGGAGAGGCGACGGGACGGTCCGCGACCAGGCCCCAGGGACACCGAGTCCAGTCGAGGAGACAACACTGCTACGGGGCACTCCAGTCGTGTGGATATATATTGGTGTACGCATGTCACCCCATCGGGCCCCCCAGTCAGTAAGTCGACCCTCACCGGTCCGACCCCAGACGTGGGGCCTCAGACTGAGAGGCCGGGTGAGCGACCACCTCCGCCTACCGTCCCCCGTCCACACCAGGGTGGGGGCACAGCGTCCTCCACTCCGCGGGGTCCGGCCCCCTTGTCTCTCCTCCACTACTACCGGACCCCTTGACGACCTCGGTCCTCTCCCCCGTCCGGTCGGGGCTGTCACCCTCCCAACCAGGTCCCCGGAGAGTGGACGACGCCTGAACCAGACGTCTTCGGGCCTCTCCCTTGCTCTGGGGGGACTCGTACCGGTCCCACTGGTACTGACGTGGAGGACCGACAGGGACTCGGGGCTGAGGTGCCGCCTGTCTCCGGGGGTCGGAGTAGGGGACGTCGGGAGGGCGAGTATGGGCCCCGGTCCACACCCGAGTGTGGAGCCCTCCTCGCATGAGGGAAGTCAAGTCTCGTCCCGTCGAAGGGCGATGGTACCCCCGCCCGNGGGGGGGCCCCGGTCTCCCTCCGAGGTCCACTCCGACGCCCAAGGACGGACCACTCGCAAAACGACCGTTCCGGGGGCGGTGGGGTCAAGAGACGGTACTCCGTGGAAGGTCCAGTCAGTCTCGGGTCGAGGCCCCGGCGGGAAAGACATAAAGTCAGGCCCGGGACCGAGACAGACGACTCCGAAGTTCCCTCCGGGACGGGGAGGCAGGAGTCAAAGGGGTAGACATTTTACCCGCGGTAGTCACGCGTGTGCCGTGTCCCACGAACACTCGTAAGACTCTCACTGTACACTATGTGGCAGGTCCGGGGAAGCATCCGGACCAGAGGAGCACACATCCATTCCGCCAACCGGGACGCCCCGTCCACCCTTCGACACCCGCCCCCCGACGAACTCGGAGACGTACCCAGCGCACGGCACTGTCCGTCCGGTCCGCGGCTACCAGGACCCGAACCCCTGTTCTCGCACTCCTACGACCCGGCCAGTGGGACGACTCGGGGCTGGGGGGTCGGAACGTCGGGGTTGGGGGGTTCGCGGTGCCCCGACCCTACCACTGTCCACAGATCGTCCTTTCCACTGAGCTGCGCACAAGGTGGGGCCTTCGCCGTCCAAACAGGTAGTGGGCGCTTACATAGGTAAAGAAACGAGAGGACTTGACTAAGCCTCACCGACCCCGCCCCCACCCCTTCCCGTCGAATCGGGACCGTCCTACAGGGGAGGGGGAAGGCAGGTAGTCGCCGAACAAGACGACGGGTTCGGCGACTTTCCCTCCGCGGGGCGAGGGACTCTGCAGCTGTCGGTGACAGTTAAATAACCAGACACAAATCGTTCTCTTGCACTGAAACTCAATGTAGGACCCGGAGGATCTCCCGACACCCGGACTCCTAAAGGCCCTCCGAGTAGGACCACTGGGGTGCACGACTGGCGAGACCTCACAGGGACCCACCGTAACACGTCGGTCCTTCAATCTATTGGTGGATGGCCCCCCCACCCCCCCACAAAGATCTCGTCCTCCTCTGCGGTCGAAGTGGGGAAGACACCCGCGACTCCAGGTCCCCCGACGGGAGGTGGTGACAGAAACACTAGACGGGGGGTCCGTGGAGGACCCGGGGAGCCCCCGTCCCAGGACCCAGACTAGCGAGTGCCACGGTCCGTGAGTCCATCTCGACTCGAATGGCGGGGACGTCGACGAGTCCGAGGTCGGCGCTCCGTCCGACGGGGGGTGAGGCGGCGGGGGGTGGTGGCACCGGTACCCAAACCCCTGCTCGAGTCCCGACGAGGCCGGACCGCCGACCCCCTCGGATCGTCTCCTCTCCCCGACTTCGAGCACGTCTTGCCTCTCACCCTCAAGTGGGGTCCTACCCTACCCGTCTCGTCCGACTCTCTCGCCACCGGTGGGCAGGTCCCAGTGTGTCTCCCGGAACGGTACCAGGGGAACCGGAACTTAAGGCACGGAACTAAGACCTGGTGCTCACAAAGACTGACTCTGTAGAGACCTCGACACTTGTGTCCCACCCGCACACCCTTGGGGAGGGACTAAGTTCCCCTTACAAACCCGTCGGTCCGACACTCCCATGTCTAAGGACCTCTCCCACGCCGAGAACTCGGGGACCGACCGGGGACCACCCCAGGGGAGACCGTGGGGTCGCTGATAACTCTCCGGTCCAGGACCGACCCACGACCCTGACTGACACAGGAACCCCAGGTACCCCCGGTACGACTACTCGTGAGTCCTGTTTCTGAGAATCTTAAGTACCGCTCCCACTCCGTGGAGAGACTTAAGGTCCCCGTCGAAGAGCCGCACCCGTTCGGGAAACCCAGTGTAACGATCACAGCCTCAGACCAAACGTCTGTCCGTCCTCGTGGATCCTTCGTAGTCGACATCCAAGGCGGGCCGAGGTCCCCTCGTGCGGGTGGGGGTGCTCAGAACAAACGCGAGTCAGCGGAGTCAACACAGACTGACAAACGCTGAGATTTCTGCCGTCGGACGGTCCGAGGGGACAGGTGACCTAAGAGGTCCGTTCTCATGACCTCACCCAACTGTAAAGGAAGAGGTCCGCCAGACGACCTGGGTCCCTAGCTTGGACTCACAGAATACAGAGGACGTGACCGCCCGTCCAAGAAATCGTGTTCGCGGTGCTCAGAATGACTCGAGGTCGACACACGTCCGCGACGGGGTCCACACTCGTTGTTCCGTCCGCAGCAAGTTATGAGGGTGGTACCGCCGACGACGACGACGACGTCAGCTCAGACTGGAACACGCTAGGGTCTCTGCCGTCGGGTGGTCCGAGGAGACAGGTGCCCTAAGAGATGCCCTTGTAACAAGAAGAGGACAAGGGACGAGATTGCGTTGAGTCCAGTCGGAGTAGTGAGTCCTGAAAGAGAGCCTAATATTGTGTCTCCCCCTTCCTTTTTTTCGTTCCCTCCTCTGGTTCATCGACTTTCAGGGAGAGAGGGCCGTGGGGACACGTCGTCCCCGAGCGACGTGAGTGTCCTTGCTCTTTCGTGTACGGGTTCTGTCAGTGTGTGCCTGTGTGCGAGTGGGGACACTCTCACACACCACACGTTACCTCTCTTATTTTACAACCCCCACCCCATTCCCCCTCCCCTCTTTCTCGTCCCCATCCCCCTCGTAGACCTTTACGTCCTCTGCGAAGTCCCACCTGCCGGTCTCCGCGGGAACGACCCCCCTCCACTCCTCCACTCGGCACCCCCGCAGACCACGGCCTCACGAGCCCGACCTCCTCCACGTTTCCGGGACCCTGTCCTCACACAGGGAGACACAATACCTGGTCACCTCACGGTCAGCACCTCCCGTCACTCACTCCCCGACTCCCACCACCCTCTACTCCGGTTCTCTACTCCCCCGACCTCCGACACAAGAGTCGGGGGGGTGGGGGTGACACTCGTCGAGTACTTGACACCAGAACTGAAGGACGGTGTCCGAGTGTAGAGTCCACACTCTTCACCGACAGGACTAGATCGGCCTCTGGGACTCGGAACCCCTCAGCCTGCCGAGAGGCCCCCCGGTCGTCCCGGGGGAATCGAGGTCAAGTCGGTAGTCGCTGTGACCGGAGTCGCCGACCGGGGAGCCACCGTCCGGCGATAAAAATCATGGGTCTCCTCCACACGGTCCCGGAGGTCAGTTCGGCGCTCACCTTTATCTTTGCGCCAAAGACTGTTCGTCGTCTATTGCACCCGTTAAGGGGAGAAGAAGAAATCCTTTAGGTTGCAATTGTTTTAACTGACGTTATTTTTATCTACCGGAAAGTTTTACGGGTCGCTTTCGAGGGGTAGGTCCCCTTGAGGGCGAATTTCACTAAAAACTCAATCCTTTTCCGGAGAAGGAAGACTGCCGACAGGACGACATGGGTGGTCGAGGAGAACTCTTATCTAGGGCGAACTGTGGGTCCGCAGACGTACCCGGGACCGACGAGGAGGCTGCTCTGGGGTGGGCGCAGGAAGAGGCAGCTCACCTCGGTCGTCGTCCACCTCACTCGGGCCCTCAGGGTCCTGCCCCGAGACTGCGACCGTCCTGGCCAACAGACAAAGGGAAATAAGCGCACAAATAAGTCGTTAGAACGACTCAGGAACGACGTCTGGTCCCAGAACCCGAACTACGGTGCCTACGACACCACTCCACTCGTCTGTACTAAGACACAGGACCTCACAGACCAACCACAGAGATTCGGAGATCACAGGGTAGACACCTTACCCTTGTTATTGTGGGGAACCCCCACAAAACTCATTTAGGTGTAGTGCAGTGTACATTCTTTCGAGACTCCTTCGGCACACTACCCCGGGTTCCTTCGCCACAAACCTCAGGAGGAAAAGGACGGGAGCTAGGCAGCACCTGCAAAATGACTCGACTTAAAGAGATTCTACACGTGGTGCTAGGTGGACTTTACACTGAAAAGACCCCCACAGAGAAAACGAAGACTTAATCTCTTGTGTTCACATCCTTGTACCACGGTTTTGTGAGTCCCCAAAATTTTCTACGGTTGTCTGCCGTCTGGTTCCCCACAAGGACTTTCAGACAGCAGACTTGGCACTCCGCACAAACAAGACGGGAACCCGTCACGAGAAAGACTACGTTACCGTCACCTCTGCTCTCAGATAAACTGAGCACCACTCTCGCCCAGACGTTCCGCTCCGACGTCAAACGTCTCCGTTTCGTTGTACTAGCCTTGCGCTGGCGAGGTACCGGGTCTACACGATGAGGTGGTTCTCGGTTGACGCTACAGTCATTAAAACCTACGCCCCCGAACTCCTGCTTGTCTAAATTACTCTTCTCCACCACCTCCACCTCCCGCCGAAACACCTCCTCACTTTCCCCTAGGGACCCATGGTCTTCCCGAAACCTACGACGTCGGCACAAGAAATGATACACATTCCGGTTTAGGTCCGACCCAGCTAGAAAAAGTTTCTTTATTCCGCACGAGGGTGTGACGCCGACAGATCCTCTTGTCGACCCCAGGGTCTCTGACGTCCCGTCCGTCAAGAAGACTCACGGGGACTCCCCGTGACAGGCGGGCCCCGTCGAACCAACGAGACCCCTCACTCCCCCGCCCGCACACGTACGGACCTGATGCCCTCACCCAACGGTACGGGAGGAGGTCCCGTAGAAGGGGTGGGTCCCTAGCTTGGACGCAGAGAATCCAGAGGACTTAACCGTTCACTCAAGAAAGGTGATCACGGTGAACCCTTTGGGTCCGGGGCTGCCACCCATGGTTGTGAGGTGGGCGAGACCTCCTTCCTCCTCTTCACAAGTGCCCGCTCGAAGCAAGATTAGTCCAAAATGAAGACGTTTTTCACAAAATGGTCGTTTAATGGTCGATCCTCGAGAAGGGCCCCTAAGTATTAAACAAACTATGCCTTGCGCCTCGGTTAGGTCCCACAGTCGACCTTACTTTCTATTTGAGATTAAACGACCCCTCGTGTCTCCGACCTCACTACCATTAATCCTCACTAATAGACGAGGGATAAGACGGCTTGGCGAACGGGGAGGGACGAAGAGGTCCAACCCCTCCTCGTCTCGAACCGGCGGACCCCGGGACGAGACTCCGGCACGAAGACCCGCCAAGATATCCCGAGCACAAAGGGACCCGTCCTAGTACGACCTCACGTTCCATGACAGAAACGTTCTCCTGAAGCGGAAGAGTCGGGACCGAGGACGATCTCAGAGTACCGGCATTGACTAGTGGAAGACCTCTCCGTCACCCACTATGTGCTGTTCGGGGTCCCGGGCAAGTGTCTGTCGCCGACGTCCCCCTCTGCACCCAAAGTCTGGGTCGAACTAGGAGTAAACCCCCACGGGGTAGTTTGTGTCCTGCGAGGAAAGTTAGACTTAGTTTCCCTGTCACTTATGAAACCATCGCATTCACAAGAGGGCACAGGATAAACCCTACAACAACAAGTCAGCGAGTCAGCACAGACTGAGAAACGCTGGGGTACTTGACGTCGGGCGATCCAAAGAAACAGGAAGTGACGGAGGGCCTCAAACGAGTCTAAGTACAGGTGACTCAGTCACTACGGTAGATTGGTAGATATGAAATTTTTTCTCAACAAATGAGCTTGAAGTTTAAGTTTCAAACGTTCCCAGTACGAACATGATTCTTTGATGAACTTATTGGACATAACATAGTCTTTAGGTCTAAATTGACACCCAGGACGTAAAAATAGACTATTTAGACGTTGGATGGGAATCGCCGGACCCTGGAACGTATGGACGGCCCGGAAGACGGGAAGACGTACGCCCCTACTCTTTAGGTCGATACGAGTGATGGGTCCCCCGACCTTCGTCACTCCGTCACACCGGGGCGTGTGTAGACATTTACGGGTGGGACGAGTGGGTACGGGAGGCACTCGGGGACAGTCGGAGTGGCGAGAAAGGTCTCCAGGGGTAGAGTAAACCCCATAATTCTCTCCGAGTACCCCCGGACCGGAAACCTGGTTCTCGTGGGTCAAGACATTCTAGGACCGAAGAGGGAAGACAGGTCCGGAACGACGAGGCACAGGGAGAACCTGGAACCAGTAGTGGCGTCTCTTGCCTGACCTGGTGTGGCCGGGTCTTCAACCCCGACCAACTAGCGACCACTGGCGTCTGAGAACTCCCCGGGGCCAGTCCGGCAGGAATAAAGTAGGAAGCGAGTGGCAAAACCTGTGTGGAGAGACCCAGAAGACCTAGAGGAACGACTGCAGTGCCCCGACGGTTTGTTTACCCCCTCGACCACCTACCTCCCCGCCTGTTGAGACCAACCGAAACCCCACGGGGGAGGAACCGGCAGACCGGGTAATTGACTGGCGTAACACACGGGAGAGACACGGTGCACCACCCCTACGGTTGTGTGCCCACCTCGGGTGTGTCGTGGTCCCTCCCCGGCGGGAGGAACCCAACTACTCCTTCAACGGTCGTCCCCACAGAGAGTCCCAATACTGTAGTGGAACCAACCGAAACCGGAGGGTCGGGGAGGGCCGACGGTGCAACCAAGACGGTCCGAGAGAGTGGGTGGGAGGCACCCCCGGTCTCAGTCCGAGGTGGAACACCTCCGTCGACCTACCCCCGACTCCTACGCGCCGAGACCTCGAAACCTTCGGGACAACGGAGGACTAAGTCAGGGATTTGGAAATCGCCCTACACGTGACAGGTAGGACGACCGGAGTTGGGGCGAAAGGAAAGATGGAACTGGTCGTTGGCTAATCTGAACGGACAGGAAAGGAGAGAGAGAGCCCTTTTTTTTACAGAGGTAGAAGGAAGACGAAAGTGTTCGGAGGAGTACGACGCCCTGGGTCACGTTTACAGTCGCGAACCCCTGTGGAAAGGGACCAGGGAGCCGGTTTTACGGGAGACGGGTTGAGGTGACGGTCGACAAGGAGGGTCCCAAACTCCCTCAACTGGAACATGGTCTGAACCGACACTTACACTGGCACACGGGCACTGAGCTGCGAATCGGGTCCCGAGACTCGGGGCCTTTTGTAACCAGTTTACCCTACGAGGGTCCTTCCGGTCACCGTGTACGGCCGCTCAAAATCTTCCCTGTAACTTAGACCAGGAGACTTGTCCACCAGTCCACCCCAGGGTTCGGTACGCAAACGTCGAGACAAGGGGTCCCTAAAAGAAAGTGACACCCACCCAGGGACGTGTTTAAACCCTCTGGTACGATCAGAGGGGTTGAAACTAGAGGGGTTGGGACTCCGACGGGCGACTCGATGTCTTTAACCGACCCCGACCTAGAACCGGTATCAGAACCCAAACCCCGTTTCCACCCCTGAGATCCTCTCCTCTGGGATCGGTAGAAAGACAGACAATCCGGAACGGTCTCTTGACCCAAGTCTCTTTACCCACGGGTTCGCGTCAGGGTGTAAACCACTGGATGTCCTCCGGAGTGCCCTGACCCTCGTCTCGGGAGGAGTTTCGAGACCAAACAACGTCCCGTCCTAGGCCCCCGTGTCGACCCCCCCCCTCCACTCCGACTCGTAGTCTGTGTTCGAGGCCCCCGCAGAGTCCACACTACCGAGTCCTGTGTGCAAGGGGGCGCAGACCGGTGCTGTCGACGACCTTTCACAACGGGCGGGCGGGCGGGCCCCAAGAAATGACCCTCGACCAGTGCGGACGTGGGAAGCGGACCGTGAAAGGGTTTACGGATCTGGGGGCCTCCCTACCGCCGTACGTCACACCGGGTGTGGTAACGTGTTTGTCGAATCCGGGGAGCTCGGCGTGAGTAGTCAACGCCGTCCCCGTGGGAGACCTGTGGGTCCACGAGTCCGGGGTGGACCCACACGCCTCGAGAGATCCCCCGACCTTCGTCTCGGACTGGAGTGTGGACGAGAACACTCGGGAAGGGAAGTGCCCTTGTATCACCCCGGACTGACGTACACCCCTACGACAACCTCGACTCCCGCCGGGCGCCGGTCTTCCCTTTGGGGCCAGGCAAACCGCTACTGAGCGGCACGGGGTGGTGGGTACCCCAGTGGTGCCGGGAGGGACGGAGAGAAGTGGGGACTAGCCGAGGATAGAAAGGGTGCACCCGACTCTTCCCCGCGAAGGGAAAGACTTCGGAAACCCTTTCCCCGTTGGACGGGGGACGGGGGACGGGAGGTCCGGGCAGTCCGAGGGCGGTAGGAGTCTCGGGTCGAACCGACTTCGGGGTCGAGTCGGTGGGTGCCTCGCCTCCGAGGAGGTGAGTCTGGCTCGAGCCCCTCCACTCACAACAAAAGGATCTGAGTCCGCGATTGGGTGCACCACTAAATAGGGGCTCTAGACAGGGTCCTAGGCGCCCACTCCGAGATGTGCCGAACAGAGAGGGCCGGTGACGACTGGACGACAACTTCCTCTACGACAACAAGGGGGTCCGCACCCACTGTAGACAGGACGGGCACTGTAGGGACGGTGAGGAGGGGTTATGGGGGAGGGGGTGGTCGCAGACGGGACGTACAATTCGTGTCCCAGGGGCCGTCCGGACGGTTCCGGAAAAGTCCCGGGCACGCAAGAGTCCCCGGCACGTTTCGCACCTCTCGTCCGTTCTTGTTCCCCCCGTGACCGTGTCGGGGGGACCAAGGCTCGTGGGTTCCGGGGGAAGGTCGGGGAGCACGGGGGTACTCGGGGACGTCTGACCGGACTCGACGACGGGGGTGGTGGGGTTTGAGAACAAATTTGTTAATCCCCTTTGGGAAAAGTCCGTTAATCCTTTTCCGTCAACGTCGGTTTCTCCGAGGAGGTTGACATAACAAGACGGGTCGCCTTCCAAAGGTCTTACGACCCCCCGCCCCACCCCCCCTCGGGGCACGGAATTATACGTTCAGTCGTTCCGGTCCTACGCTCGGACGTACGGTCGGTCGTGGGCCGGCAGGAACACACCCTTTCGCCCCTTCCCTCCCCTCCTTCGTCCGTCCCTTGGGGTCCCCGGTGGGGTCTGGGGACTCCCACCCGTCCACACCTCCCGTACCCAGGGGAACACGGGACCTACACGGTCCACGTCCTTGTCCCCCTCGTCTTCCCCTCCCGTCCGGCGGGGGAGAGGGCGCTGGAGCTCGGACCTTCCTCCGGGAAAAGAGGGGTGAGTGGTGGGGTCGACGTGGTCAGCCACTGGACGGGGTCGCCCCAGAGGGCCGGGGCATCGGGCGGACCGCGGACCCTTGTAGGAATGGGGGCAGTGGGAACACACGACCTGCACCGGCGCGCAAGGAGTTTCGGGGACAAAGTCCCTGGAGCCCCAGACCGACGCCCTGGCCGGGTGATCAGGAGTACGGACGAAACAAAGGGGGGACGTCGTAGAGCCCGAAATCCGAGTCTTTCTAGACCGAAGTTGGGACGGAGAGGGGAGAGGATTCACTTCGCTTTCACTTTGACAGTCACCGACAACACAGACGGAGAAACGCTGGGAGACCTGACATCGGGTGTTCCGAGGAGACGGGTACCCTAAGAGGTCCGTTCTTATGACCTCACCCCAACGGTAAAGGAGGAGGTCCCCTAGCAGGGCTGGGACCCTGCCTTGGGCCCAGAGGACGTAGTGTCCGTCTAAGAAATGGTAGACTCGGCGATTCCTTCCCGGCGACGTGTGTTCCGGAGACAAAGAAGTAGACATTTTACCCTTGTCTCGGGCACAGATCCCAAAGTTTACACGGCTTCCACGACTCCCCCACGAACCGAACCCGACCTACTCCGAGTTGACGTCACCCCCTCGAGACGAAGGAGGGTTGGGGGGGCGGGTCACGATCTCGTTCCGACCCACCCGTCCACGAGCCAGTCACACCCCGACTTGTCCACTGAGTGGGAGTCGACACACCTGTGCATACAGGGATGGTCCCCATTCCCCGGACCCGTGTCGGGACCTCCCCGGACTTCCCACCCGACCTGATGAGACGAAATGTCTGCTCCCTTGTCGCTCACTGCGTTCGTCCCGGTGGGTGACTCCAGGGTTTCGAGTCCAAATTTGCACACCCCGGCGTCACAACCGTGTCCTCACACACAAGTCCCTTAGAGCCCAGCTACTACCTCGTCTGACGGTGTCGATAACGAGCGTGCGGACTCCCTGTGAAGGTACCCCAACTCACTGGTACTAACCCCCATCCTTCGTTGTATCAATCCTTGGGGTTTTCCGTGACGGAGACTCGACCCGAGTCTGAACTGAAATACAGGTATTTCCGTTTCCCACCGCCCCTACCGGGGGGGCCGGGGATCCTTGGTGCACAGGGACAGTCGGTCGTCTTGGCGTCTGGACACAGACCGGGCGTCCCCCGACCTCGCAAAGGGTACGTGTCCTCCCACACCCCGTCCCTACTGGAGTGTCCACCCAACTCTTTCCGGACCCCCGGCTCACACCCCACCCCTCCCGGTCGTCTACCGTCCCCGACCCCTCCTCCGGTGTCCAGGTTCGGACTCGACCCTACGTCGAGCCTTCGTCGGGTAGTAACTCAACCTCCTACGGAAACCCGGGAGCTCCACGAGTCCCTCGGAACCCCCACTGAGACAATAGACGTGTGTGAGACGTCCGGGACACCGGGGAACTTGGGAGAAACGACTCCCCAGGAGTTTAGGGTCTGTGAGTCCTCGGGAACTCTGAGGAATGACACCTCAGAGGGTACCCACCTATCGAGGGAAAGAAACGAGACCTTTGACGTGGGTGTCGGTGGTGCAATCGCTGAACCGTGTGCTTCCCCACTCCCCGAGACTAAATTCGGGGCCGAAATGACACGAATCGCCGGCTCACAGTCGGCACTACGACTGGACGGACCAAAAGGCGTGTGTCCCCGAGCCTACGGGGTCGAGTCGTCTGTCTTCCGACCGGACCCATGGGCGTCAAGGGACTTTCAGGTAAAACTCCCCTGTGTCTCGGCGGGTGGTCGTTAAGGTGTGACACATATAAAGTCAGGACCCGACTGCAGTCTTTGGTGCCGGTCCGTTTTTTCCGGTCCTCTCTTCCGACCTCCCAAGGTGCCGGGCTCAGTAGACACGGGGGGTGTGCACGGAGGCTTAGACGTAAACCCTATGGCCTAGTGCAGGTCAGTCCTTCGAAGACGTGGGAAAAGGAAAAAAGAAGTGACCTTGGACACGAGGCGCAGACTAGACATCTAGAGTCCTAAGTCTTCAATGTCCGGTACCCCGTAGTGGGGGGTGGACCGAGAAAGGACAGGACAAGCCGTGGGAGTGGTTTATGTAGATCCAGGGACGTCCCGAACCAATCTTTTCCTTACGAGCTCAAGAGGAGGTCGGTTTCGCAATCACGGACCCCTACCCACCGGACCACCTCCGGGACCCTTCGTGGTACCCCCCCCCCCCTCACGCCACACGCCAGTCTCGACCTCTACTCGGACCCCCACGGTAAGACTCGAGGACACGTCACGGGGCGGAACGGACACTCGCCACGGGCGTCCCACTCAGTGGGATAGGAACGTAGAACTCGTACTTCCCAAAGATGGACTCACAGGCGTGTCTCGGTCGTTACTCACGGGTCGGGAGGGAGGGGACTGGGACGACAGGTGGAAGGTGAGACGGAGGAGGTGCCCGTCCCAGGAGTAGGTCGGGTCACGATGGGTAACCGAAGGAGGAGCTCCGTCAGATGGGACTACAGGGGGCAGGGGCGGAAGAGGTGCCCTGTGTGTCGCCCACGGTTCGTTCGTCTCCACTCTGGGAGCGAGACTTTCGACCTCCGTGACCCACTCCCCCGTCACACGACGGGGCCGGACTGAACCACACGTCCGGAGTGCCCACGGCCAGTGGTCGCCTAGGACCCGATCGTCCCCACGCGTGAGAGTCCCGTCTCGGAGACAAAGGCCACCTCAACTACACCGACTGACTCCTAATGCATGGGATCTGCCTGCTGCGACAGAAGTTACAAAAAAACGCAAATAACCTTCGAAATTACAAAGACCCATTACTTTAGGTAATAGACCAAAAGCCACCTTATGAACCTTTTCTTTTAATAACCTTACTTATTTGTTACGTTATAAACATGGGTTTGTAAGGAAATTTTATATTACTTTTGGTAAAGAAGTCGTGAACTTCGCAAAACCGACAAACCGGTTGGGATTTGCCGCAGTATTTTGTTTTGCTTCTTCGTTTAAATAATCAAAAGTACCCCTGCAAACGATATACAAAACAAACCTCCGAGACCCCACATTTACGTCTCAGAATCGGCTCGGCCTTGTGACGATCGAGAGAGAAACACCTAGCACTTTTGACTCCAGGTCCCTCCGACCGGAACGGGTCCTGTTCGTTCCCCAGTACCGGTTCCAAGAAGAGAGGGTCCCGGACAGACATGGGGGTAGTGGTCACTACAGTCGGTCCACGCGTGCAACTCCCAAGTATATACTTCCACACCTTCCTCCACGAAATATTTGGGAAGAACATTGGTCTTAGGTCCAGGGTCCTCCCGCACTAAAGAAGAACGTGGTTTGAGGATGGGGAGGGGTCGGGATCAGCAACTTTTTCGGTTCGAGGACTTGAGGGAACAATATACGTCTCCACGGGGTTCCTGCCCCTAGGGCCCCACAGTCCTGGACTCGGACCCGGGTCGTCAGTGTGTCGACCCTCCGGGGCCGAGACACCTCTCAGTGGGACGGACTCGAGTGTACGGCCGAGTCGAAGAATGGTACACGTCGGTCGCCGTCGCCTCTGAAGGGGTCGGGTCTTTCGAGCAGACATTTAGCCCTGTTAAGGCACTGGGGTGTCCATCCCAACCTACCTCTCCGCCACGTACCTCTTCTCTGCCGGTCGACCTCCTACGAGACACATGCAATCGACTCCAATGTCCGGTCCGTAACGAAGACAACTGCATGTCCCGTTACGTCCTGTTACCGAACCTCAGCCCGAAATATAGGCCTGGGGTCCACACACTGGAGGCAACACACTGAAACTCGTACAATGGACTGGAGAGACCCGGAGGTCAAGGGGCGGACATTTTTTTTTTCTCCTACTACCGGAACAGATCAGCCAAAGAATACTCTTCATCTCTGCCGTAGGACTTCACGGACCGCACGCCTTCGTAAAACCTTTACCAATACCGATAGTCAGAGTGGGAGGCACTGGAACCGACCCGCGGACCGCACAGAGTAAGAGTCAAAAGAATAGAACTGATCAACCAAAATTTTCCAGAGAACGGGAAATAAATTAAAGTAAAGAGAAAGTTCTATACATTAAGAAGTCGTCATAAATGTCACAAACTTCGGGGAACGAAAGAAGTCTCAAGACGTCTTTTATGCAGTTATAGAATTCTCCGGTCTACAACGTCTCTATTTCACAGGACGAGTACCAGAATCACCCTTTCTAGTCGGAGACACAGTCCGGTCTCGTACCTCTGTCGAGTCCCCGCCCTGGGGACTGTCGACCACATACCCCGACCTCCCTACCACTGAACCCGGTCTTCTAGTCCGATCGTCCCAGAATCGGTAGTAGTAGACTCGATAGAGCCCGGAGGAGCGTACGTACGCACACGAATTAACGAGGTAGTACAGACTGAAGAACGTTGAGGTACCTGGTGTAGGTCGGTCCGAGGAGACAGGTACTCTCAGAGGTCCGTTGTCATAACCTCACCCATCGACAAAGGAGGAGGTCTCCTAGAAGGGTTGGGTCCAGAGGACGTGGTTTCCACCTAAGAAATGACAGACTCGGTGGTCCCTTCGGGGAGCCCGGGGAATAGACAACAATTCAGTGCAATCGTGACCATACACCTACTGCCAAAATAGTCAGTCCCACAAAGTTACTACGAAATCTCTGTTTGTCGGGGGTCGGAGACACAGAATTCTGTCAGTAAATCATAAGATTTCCGATAGTCCCAACTGACCCGGGTGGACGAACCCAGAACGAACCGACACCAGTCTACCACCACCCCGACCTCAGTAGACTTCCGAACTGCCCCGACCTGTACGTGCTACGGAAGGAGTGAGAAGAGGACCCGACCTCGCCAGACCTGTCCGACCTCCCGGTCGACCACAACCAGACAGAGACACACCGGAGAAGTACGTGACCCGAAGGAGTGTGGTACCGCCAGGATCCTCAATTCCTAGGGTCTTCCACTCTGCACCTCCGACGACCACAGGATTCTGGACCTTGGTCTGTACCCGTGCCGCCGACAAGGTGACACAAGAAACCAACCTCTGTGACATCCCGGCGGGTCCAAGTTCCACCCCCACCACGAGTATCTAAAGGGGAGAACTTTCCTCCCCACGGTCTCGTTAACATCGGAAGAAAGAGAAAAAATTACAATAAAAAAAGGGAAAGTAATGGGTAAAAATAAATAAGTAAATAAAAGGAAAATTTTTAAAATTAACCTCCGATTGATGAAATGTTATAGCACCACCAAACCGACTTACAAGTGTGCTGAGCCGGCGCCCGTATGGACAGGGGGTAGGGCTGGGAGGGAGGGTGGGCATCGGAAGAGATCAGCAGGAACCGGTGGGGGCCCCTCTCAGATGGGACCTGGGCTAGGTTTCCAAATGTTTCCGAAAGGTGGAGTAGATTCGGAGGTACAAAGGATCCTCTACCTATACGTCAACCGGTTTTTCAAGAAGACCCAAAAAGCCACTCTACAATACTCGAAGCGTCCACCATCACCACCAAAATCAGCGAGCCAGTACAAGCTGAGAGCACTGGGGGTACCTGACATCGGGCGGTCCGAGGAGACAGGCATCCTAAAAGGTCCGCTCTTATGACCCCGCCCAACGGTAAAGTTCACCGCGATCATCATTTCTTGAGGGGACGGTTACGTCCTCTGCATTCTCTGTGTCCAAGGCAGGGACCCACCCCTCCTTCGGGACCTCCTCCCGTACGTTGGGTGAGGTCCTAAGAACGGACCTCTTAGGGCACCCGGCTCCTCGGACCGCCTACTGTCAGGTGTGCAAACGTTTCACCCTCCGTTGACTTCGCTGAGTCGCACTTACGCACATTCTACCATGCCTTTTTAGCCCTACTTGAAAAACTGGTTGGGTTATGATGCTCTACGGGTAAAATATCTACTTCTTCATTTCCAACCCCCACCCCATTGGGCAAGTTTCGGAGTGTCCCCATACACCCTCTCGGTCTAAACTTGGGTCCGAGGGGAGGATGACGTCGTGTCTACACACACTTGTCGCTGTTCGTTCCCTGACCCGGGAAGTCTAAGAAGAAGAGGTCGCTCTCGACTCAAAGAGGTGCCTGCAATAGGAGCCCGGGGACTCTCCGAGGCGTGCGCCCTGGGACGGGAGGTGTCCGAGTCCGTTCTGGCGCAGAATGAATTCTTTCCCACTGTCAGACGAAGTTGGATCGTTAATGGGGTAGTGGGCCCGGAGGACCTGACCCCGCCAAAGAAAAGACATCCAACTAGGTAGGCATTAAATTTTTTGGGGTACCTAGGAGACATTGCTCTTTGTGCAACCGAGAAGACCACACCAAATTTGCTCACCACATAGGGTCTCCGCAGAGCAACACTCATAATTATTTTTGTTGTACGTAAAAGCACACAAAGGTATCTCTGAAGGATTCTAAATGCAGGTGTTCTGTATAGAAACCTAGGGTACCTTACTAATAGAAGGTTTGTAGGGGACTATCAGACGTCCAGAGGGGCCGGCTCTCCGTTTACAGTCCTATAAACCCATACTTTATTTTTGTCACCCCTACCCCGGTCGGGCTCCAGAAAGTACATGAACTCTTCCACTCTACAGCCCATGTTTGTCCGCTCTTTGTAGACTCGTGCACCCCGAGAACGTAGGCGCCAACCCCGACAAATCTTCAGGCGCACTCAGACGGTTCTTGTCGCCCAAGGGAAAACGAAACGCCGGATTATTCTCTTCGAGTCCGAAAATGACTTTGGTTTTCTTGACCCTGAAAACCAATTCTGCAACGGACTTGGTGGTGCCACGGTCCCACGACCGACCGACCAGACGACTCCCCTCGTCTGGGTCCGCCATACTTCCTAAAACTCCTGGGACTTCGTTCTCAATCTCGACTCTGGAACAGGGAGGAGACGACGGTTTTTCGACTTACTGAGTCCGATTCTGTCTTGAGAGACCTGAAGTCTGAGAAGTAGAGGTTTCACCCAGGACATCCCACTATAGGAAAGTACACGTCTACTGTCTTCCGGCCAAGTTCAATTCTTTTTCTTTGTTCTCCTCGTATACCCAAACACACTACCTGTCAAGATCCCCATCTTGAGATCGAAGTCCATACTGAACTAGGTCGTCATATACCCAACCACATTACCTCTTAAGATCCCCTTCTTGAGATCGAAGTCTATATCGAACTAAGTCCCTGAATTTGACACAGAAGACTCGAGACAGGAAGGAAGAACAAGACGGAGACCCGAGACGCTACACTTCCTTGTTTAAAATCTCCTTAAACAAAGCACTCCTCAGTAGTATTTTAAAAGGATTCCTTGACTTGTTGGTCCTCAAAAACAAAAAAAGAAAAAATTTCTTTATGTGTGTGACCATAACTGTCTTACCTCCTACCTAACCCCCTCATTCCGATGTAAAACGGAACTGGGGAACAATCTCCTAGAGTAGAGTATCCATGTCCTCCGGAGTGAGATTCAGTGCTCTACGGTAAGAACTAACTCCCCTCCGACAAGACACCCTTCTTTCAAAACCTGGTTCTACTGGTCCAACGACTCAAAACGAGACCATAAAAGGGTCACAGAAACTGACGTTCACCCTCTCAAGAGAGGAGGGATTCGGAATCACAAGGAAAGACACTAACCATCTGATGCTAGGTAACCACAGAACTAACCCACCGACACTTCTCTATCTGACCACGGACCCACATCATCTGTGAGGGTTTACAATGGACAGAGGGACTGTCAGATAGGAAGTTTCGAGAGAGCTAGGGAAACCATAGTCAAAAGTCGACGGAGAACGGGTAGACTAAGTTTAAGTCAAATCGGGGAACGAGACCCCCCGCGGGGAACGAGACCCCCCGTCAACCGGTGACCACCAAATTGACTAATTCTGACATAAACAGGGTAAGATCTTTTACAGACCCCACTCGGCCGATGACGACCCTACCGTCGAAGACAGGGTCCGAGGAGAACGAAAGGACGAGACGACCGAAATAGGAAGGCAAATGTTCTATTGACGGTATCGAGGTCCGTAGTGCAGACATAAGGTTCGTCCTCCCTCCCTCCATCCCTCTACTCCTCATTGCCCTTCTGAAGTCTCTTGGATTGGAAATTTTTTTCGATAGAGTCTTCGGGGTGGGTCACTGAAAGTAAAGACAGGACACCCAGTCTTGGCCCAGTATGTCGGCGAGGACCTCGGTACCTCAGACTCCTCCGACCCCAAAGTCGACTCGTGTAACAAAGGGTCTTTGGATTGACCCAATCCAACTGTTCTTCCTTTGGACGTCTGGAGTCAAAGGGGTAGACACGTTACCCCTTCCTGACCCCACACACAAGCTAAATCGGTCTCAGGTCAATTAGTCACTGAACCCCGGACCCCGAGAACGAGACGGTCCTCGAGGCAAAAGTCTGGGACCGTCGGGACTCATATAGTCACTTCAGTGAAACACCCGACGAAGGCTCCACTCAGCGACTCCCACACCCTAACCCGTTCCAGTGAGGTCTTCCCCTTCTCCTTGTCTCGTCCCTTTCCGGGGTAGCGCACGTCCTCAGGGAAGTCTCTACTTCACTCACTCCTCTCTGCCACACGACAGGTTCTACGAAGGGACCCTCCCCAGGGGTGTTCTACGGGTCGTGTCCCTGTTCTCCCATCCCGTCCGGACCCAGGAGACTCGACGTCACCGCGTGGGCGTCGGGTAGAGTCCTTGGACCCCAGGGACCTCCGACTCTGTAACAGTGGACAGTGAACAGACTCTCCCGTCCGACCGACCCACCACCGGCCCACCCTCGTACTGGTCCTCCACTCCCCCGACAGGCACCCGAGGTCCTACTGGGAAGGGACGACCCCCGGGGAGTAAGGTAACTCTTAAGAGACCTTCGCCGCCGAGGGTGGATGTCATGGCTCAAGGCACAGTCCTAGGGGCCCAACGGTACTTCGGACAGCTGCTCGGACGTCGAGGTCCCGCGGAAACAAATAACACAGGTCATGATGACGTGTATGTTGTCTGTCTTGACATGTCACAGTCCTTCAAGACGTTTCGTCTGCGAGCCCGTTCACTGGACTGCACGTGTCTGTTCTTCTACGAAGAACATTAACAAACACTACCACTTTTTAACCTTTGCTGGGTTTGCCGAAGGGCGTCCCCTGACCAATTTCTTTGCCACAGAGACGTCGGTAACTATGTCGTGCACCAAGAGACGGGGCCCTTGGCCGCAGTTTCCCACAATCACTGACACTTCGACTACGTGACTACACCGAAATTAACCCACAACATATATCTTGACACAGTATGAACACACACACACACTCACACACGGTAGTCGGGAAGACTTGTTGTCCAAGGAACCACGAGACACATTTTTCTCTAGGAGTCAGGACGTGCACACCCCCAACCAGGAAACCGGAGAAGTTCTCCACGTAACAGGGGACCGGTCATTTCCGGGACTATTCAGGACATTACCTCGTCAAATGAAGACGAATACGGAGACGGAGAGTTCGAATGCACTCCACTCCTGGGAGAAGATGGGGGTCAGAAGAAAGACCTCGTAGGAGGGTCTTAGACAGCACCAGAGACGAGGTAAGCCATCTAGACACGACTGGAGGTGACGGTTCGCGGCACGGGTCGGGACCCCTCTGGTCGTCACTGGCCCTCTCTGCGGGGGGTCCCACGGGTCGCGAGAGACGGCTGACCGCTCAATGGTAGCACCAGACCGTCTCGCCTCCCCACGCACCGCGACTCAGGGTAGAGCCCCCGGGAGACAATACCGAGTCTGCACCACCCCCACACCCCGCTCGAACGATCCTGTCACCAAGACTCACCCCCAGGGACCTGGTCGGTGGTGACGTCGTCGTAGGCGACCCGAACACGACCTTTACGTTCGAGAACCGGGCCGGGGTCTGGACGACTCAGTCTTGGCGTCCCGCACCGGACCGCTACACAAAAGTACGGGAGTCCCCGCCCGAACGACGGCCACGAGGACCTCAAACTCTTGGCGATGAGACCTCACCGGGGACCTACTTCCCTTACCGTTGGGTGAGGTCATAAAAACAGACCTCTTAGGGTACCTGTCTCCTCGGACCAGCCGATATCGAGTACCCCAGCTTTTCTCACCCTGAGCTGACTCGCTGATTGTGTGTACGTGCGGGACCTCCCCTGCCTCTCCCCGACCGTCCCCCACCGGAACTCCGTCCTCCCAGCCCCTCCCCCCGCTCCCAGCAGGTCCGTCTCCGAGACGGACTCGGTTCCCGGACACCGTCCGTGGAGCCGCTCGAGTTCCTAGACCGTCTGCCCGCACCGACCCTCTCTCCCTTAAGACCTGCACCATGTCAACCCCGGACCCACCCGTCCCGTCTCGAGTCTCGGGGTCCCGGTCTTCACCGATACAGACGTCACTCTACAGGCGAGAACCCCGTCCCCCCGACCCAGTTCTCCTACAAGGAATGGTAGGTGGGGAAATTTTTATAAGGACAAAGCCACCTTCAAAAAGTATCACGGTCCCACTATCAACATTCGTCCCTGGTGACAAATGACTCCCTCGTTTACCAAAAGGGGTCGGTGTCGGGGACTTCTCACTAAGATTGTTAATCATGTCCGTCCTCAAAGGTCGACCGGACCCAGGAGGTCCCACCTTAGACTTTAGCAACGACATAAAGCAAAACTTTACAAAATTTATCAGCTTACCCTTTTAGAGGGGTCGCCTGTCTAGTGACCCGACTCGCCGAACCAGAGACAACAGGTCCACCCCGGAGACCTCCGCCACACCACCAGGGTCAGTCGCGGTCACAAGGCCCACCTCTGGGGTGAACCTGGGGGACGTGACAAACCTAAGTCGGGGAAGGAGTGAGCCGACCCGAATTCTGGAGGCGTGGGGTGGGGTCCTCCGGACCAAAGAGGCCCGGTTCTCCGTAGACTTTCCAGACCCACCCCTAGTACCGTCGTCAATTCGTAAATTTGTCACTCAGGGGGCCGGGAGGGGGCGACACTCGAAGACCTTGTCGGACAGGAGGCGGAGGGTGTAGGTTCAGGGAGTAGGGGTCCTCAGGAGGGGTGCCTCCAAACAATTGTCTGCGAGTCCGGAAAACCCCCCTACCTCCTCCTTGGGGAGTCCCCCGCCGAGACCCACGTTGCAGGGGTCCCAAGGTAGGACTTAGGTACCGACGCAGGTCGGAAGAGGTCGGGACCTTTGTTGTGCAAGTGTAATGGCACTCGTCCCCGTCGTCCGACCGGACAGGAGTGGTCGACCTGGAACGTCTTTCCCCCTCCCAAAATATTCTCCCCGCCTCCGCTCTCCTCCCGACCCTCCTCGCCTTCGTGTCACCACCCTTCCCCCAAGGGAACCTCCCGTTCCATCCCACCAGTCAGCCCGGCCTCACCCCACCCCTCCATCGTACAGTCCTAGTCTTACCTAGGGGTCACGACCCTGGCGTTGATCTCCGGCACTGCAGGTCGACCCCTCGGGCCTGGCTGAAGAAGGAGGTCACCAAGGTCCAACACCTCCGGACACCCGCCCGGCCGGTGTCAGAGAGGGGAGGGTAGTCTTCCCTGAGTCTCGGGAACCAGACCCCAAGCTCCCCAATCACGAGTCTGTCCGACCAGCAGGACTCTCTGAGTTGAGCCTCTGTGCGTCTGGTCCCTTCTCTGTTTGGTACACCTCTGGGGTCACTGAGTGCCCCTGGGAGATGGGAGGACCTCCCCACGGGCGGAGGGGTGGCAGACCATCCCCGACACGGGCCGGCGAAGGGGCGTTTGTCGCGTCTCAGCCCCGTCTCCTCGGCCTGCACCTCTTAGGACCCGGTGGTATTGGAGCCGCTGCCCCAGTTCCAGTTCGCGTCACGGACCAGTGCACCTGTCGTCGCGGGGACTGTACTACCCCCCTTCCGTGGAGGGGAGACCCGAGAAGGGGGGTTTGGACACTGGGGACAGGCCAGTACTCTTCTGTAGGCCGTTTAGGAGGGACTCCCCGTCAAACGGTCTGCGGACGCGTCTCTAAGAGTTTCGACGGGTCCAACACTCCACGGGCCTGTCACTCTTCGCCGGTGTCGGGGCCCCCCGGACCCCCTACACTCCTGGTACAGCGGACCACAGGACCTACCCAGGGCCCCATGGGTTCCTGGAGCTCCCCTTTCGACTCCTTTGACCTTACGTCGCACCCGAAAGCAATTAATAGTACCATAGTAGCCAGAACGGAGTAATCGAAACTGTTTACGTGGCACCCCTGCGTCTGTCGATTGTCACCGCCCCGACCCCACGCCCCCAAAGTCCCTAAGAGCCGTGACAAAGACGTTGAAAGGATGTTGAGGTCTTCTGAAGGGCTGCCAAGTCGTCCATTTCTTGGGTGGACGTGTGTCCTCTGCGTCCAAGCTAGGGACGCAGTCCTTCTAGGAGACCTCCTCCTTTACCATTGGGTGAGGTCCTAAGAACGGACCTCTTAAGATACCTGTCTCCTCGGACGACTCGGTGTCAGGGACCCCAGCGTTTCTCAGACTGTGTTGACTCGCTGACTTGGATTGAGATCTTGGAAGATTATATTCTTCAACTAAATTTTGTTTTGTGGGGTCTAGCGAGGGAAAGGTACGACCCAGGTCCCCGTTTCCGTTTTGGGGAAGACATAGTCTCGGAGAGTGTCCGGGGGGAACACCTTGGTCGGCACTCCTACCAGAACCTACACTTGAACTGAAAACAGTTACCCCTACACCAAGGGTCTTCTCGAAAAAAGAGAAGGTAGAACTGAGGGGAGGGGGAACAGTGTGAGAGGGGGAACATAAAGGGAGGGGGAGTATAGGGGCTGGGGAGGGAAGGGGGGAGGGGAG